>LAVV01010542.1:0-11910 GCA_001263375.1 Puccinia sorghi
TTTTTTTTTTTTTTTGCTATTTTTGTAGGTTTTTGGGAGTTTTAGCGCGACGACTCCCGTGAAGCAGTATGAAATTGGACGGACGACTCCCAATTTCGACGTCAGCTACGTCCTGGGAATTGTTCGACCAATTTTTGGGAGTCGTTTTCCCAAGGCCCTTTTATTTTATACTTAGATTTTTTATGGTAATTTTATTTATAATTACATTTGTTAGTTGGCTCTAACATAGTAGCCAGCTGACAAAGAAGGTCAGCCTAAGTGAACAGGGCTGCTGATGGTTTGCTCACATGAGGCTAAACCTTGCTGATGTATATTAGCAGGGTTAAAATAGCCCTAAGTGAACCGGGCTATTAACTTTGGAAAAGGTAACATATTTTCCCCGCCCCAATTTTCAACTTCTTCTTTGGTAGAAATTGCAAATGTTTGAAGTGAAGCCTGAAAAAAACAATGAGCTGCTTGGTAGAACCATTCTAGATGACAAAAACGATCACTTTTATTGACTTGAAACATCAATTTTACAATAAAATAATGGTCAACAGGGGGGTTCACAATTGTGATCTTCGCTTCCGATCCCCCTTATATTTCTTTCCTGCAGGACGATAGTCACTTATCCTTATCCTTTGGAGGCTCATCGGGGACCAACTTGGCAATCACCTCCGCTGCCACCTTCTTCCTCCATTCATTCAATTGACCAATAAACCCGTCCGATTTATCTGTTAGTGACAGCAGAAATTCAGCTCCTCAAGTCCTGCTCCCACCAAGAAATAGCTGTGTACTTCTCTAAAACAGATGAAAACTTTCTCGACTAACCGGTAACTTTGTCATGCGACCATTCTTCGGTATGCCTAACGACTTTCCCCGTAGGATCTCTTTCCAGTGTAATTAAAGAGTTCAAAGTCTTCAACTTACTGCCGTTACGATAGTCTGGAGGAGGAAATCGACCCGCACCAGTCAGCAGTTAATATTTCTTTTAGTGGTAGGAGCCAGTTCCAATATCTGAAGTGCCTTACAGGTCACGTCTTGATTGATGACGGTGAATTGGTCTGGTCCAGGCGGGGTGGGCAAGGTTGGGGGGCTTTGGAGGACTTGGAATTTTTCGATAGTGGAGCTACTGAACATCTTGGGCATGCCATTGAACTGCGATTTGATCGTCGACAACGGGGTGGCAATCGTCTACAGTCGGAGGGGGGTTTTCAATAGAGCGCACCGTGGTATTAGCTCTATCTAATCCACAGGCCCTCTGAGTCTTAGGATGACAGTGACTTACGAGCGGATCATGGAATGTTGCATTCTCCGCATACATCTCGTAAGAGGCTTCCGAGGGATTGCAACTGTAGAGCTGTGGAAAGAGAGCTCAACTGGTCATGAGCTCCGTTGACTCGACGGGGACGATTCTCTGGTCTGATTGGCTCTCACCTCCTTCAAACAACGAACAATAATTTTCTCGTCATCGCGCTCTGTACGAGAGCTGAGTTTCCTCGACTCCTCTGCGGTCAGCCCAGTCGCGTTTAGATGGTCGCTCATCATGATGCTTCGAGTGATCAGTTTTCTACCACCCAAGATATTACTATTAATGTGCGCTCTATGGGTAATGGGATGGTGTTGGTTAGCAACTAGATGGTTTCGTAGCCAAAAAGCTCTACTCCAGGGCATCCAAGAACACTGTCCAGGCGATCTTTCTGAGCAAACTCAGTAATTATAACGAGTCGATTTTTAAGTGGATAAGGGCACAGTGCAGCCTCAGATGGGAACTGGACAGAGGTGGTCTCTCTGTGTCGGAAGGGAAGACTCTTTCACATGTTCCATCGATGACGACATAAAATCACTGGCTGGCTCTGATGATCTTAATAAGCCAGTCAGTGTAAATCTGCACCGAGCCTTTTTTTTTCTTTTTTTGTTTGATAAGCCAATATATTAGTAGCACATGAAATAAAACAACACAGCAATAAAGGCTATCGCGATAGCCTTTATTGCTGACGGTGCCAGAGTAATATATTTTATTTACATCGGAACCCAAACGTGCAGCTTCTGGAGCGCGGAGAGACATCGAGACCAAGGGGAACTGACGGCGATCTATGTAGTCAGAGGGTGAGCAGCCCGAGCTTATGGGCAAGGAACTGTGCCAAGAGTGCCATGGCCCAAGCCATCAGACCACTGAGCAGAGGGACCAGCAGACCCACTCCCGGTGGCAAGGGCCACTCCGACCCGTCACTCTCATCCCGCAGCTAGTACAAATGTTGGCTGCCAGCACACACACACACACACACACAAAATGTCAAGTAATACCCCACATGACACATGTGATGATCGGGTGGGATCCATGCTTAGCTTACCCTCGATTAATCCGATACTTGCTCTTGCGGTCCCTCCGCAGGTCCAGCCGAATCACACAGGGACAACGGAAGCTAGCTCCAGTGGATCTCCCATAACCAAGCTGCCCAGTGTGCGTGCAATCTACACCAACAACACCATTTTTTTTACTTGGTGGTTTCCAGGTTGATGACCACTTTCGTACCTGAAAGTAGTCACAAACACCGCTCGCCACAAGCAGTCCATCCTCACTCTTCATCACTGATTGTATCTCGATCTTATTGCTAGTTGTCACCAGTTTTTTTTTTTTTTTTTTTTAAAAATAATAATATAAAGATTGAGCAAGTTCATTATTATTCACACACTCGGATACGGCCCAGACATCTTCGGTGAAGTACCTGAAGATTATTTTCGGAAGAAAAGGCGCGACTTATGACTGACCATACCCAGATGATTCTTCAATGGATGATAGGAAAGGAAGATGAGTAACTTGCGCAACTTTTCAAGCAACAGTTTGGGCATTCAAGAGGCTTGGTGATCAATCATTTTATTGTCCTTACCCAGTTTCCTTTGTTGTTTGTTCGTTGAATTAATGGATGGATTGATTGAGGATGGTCGAAGGAAGAATTGGGTCAAAGACGACATTATATAATTAGAATACAAATTCATGAGATCACGTTTCATTAAACACCAGATGAAAGAAAAGAAGGCAAGGACTCGGAAGTTATATCCAGACAGCATGGCTTGCGCCGAAGTTTTGATGGGCGATCAAGCAGCGAGAGAGGAGGTGGATTTTGGGGGTTGAAAGATTGCATTCCAAGACCGAGATCCAGCCGAGCAGATCATCGGTGAGTACCAACTGGAAGATATTATTAGCGAGATGAAGGGGGGGACGAAGTTCGATGGCGTTAGCCTTCCCGCCGCTCGTCGGGGTTTGCCACCGGAGCAGGTTAGTGAGAGTGCGCGACTTGAAGTCGTACTTCATCACCGCCAGATGGCCCGGTTGGGAGGGCGTTGCGCCCCGCGTAGTCGCCACGATGTACTCGCGCTCCTCCGCCGATTCCCCATCAAGGCATGACTGGGGCACCATCCGGATCGTGTCGCCGCGGTACTTGTCGTGCTCCTCGGGCTCCTCGATCACTGAGCTCGATGCGCGATACTGAAGCCCCACACGCGTCACGTCGTACAGATCCACTCTCGATGCTATTCTTGCCCCCATGCTCAAGTCAACTCATATTGATCAAAAAAAGAAGAAAAATGCGTTGGAAAGAGGGGGACTGACTGTGTTCAGTCACCACATAGAGCCGCTCTCCGTCCGCGCTAACCACCGCATGTCTCGGCCCATCATCGGCCCTGACACTCTTGATCTCGCTCACAAATTCTAGCGCTTTCTTCTCCGCATCCAGCTGGTACATCCATATCGAATTGCGTCCACTAACATTTTTTATGCCAACAAATGAGTACACAGACAGGATCTGGGGCTACTGGAGAGAGGAAGAGCAGGGACAAGAATAATCAGGGCTCACAGGTGCGGAACAAACACTTGGTCCAAGGAGGATACCTCGATGGCATGGCTTCCGTACCTCTGTGCTCTCGCAAGAATTCCCCACAAAGAAGAAGAAAACAAAGTCAATTCAAGATAGAAAAAATTATACGAACTGGTTGAGAGAAGAGTTGTACTAAGGCTTTGCGCGATTTGTCTTCATGTCGTAGGGCTTCATTTGGCACGAACAAAAGCTCTTGGAGCTTCTGTTCGATGGCGCCGGTATCAGGATTGAGCCGATGGATTTCGCCGGTGGGACCGCCGACGGAGAAGAGAAGGGAATGCTTGGAGGTGATGTAGGAGGAGACGGCGGCTGTGTTGGAATTGTCTGTGAGTCAGAGGTTTACAAATCCAAGCGCAAGGTAGCGGACAAACCGGAGGATGTGAAATCTTAAGAGAAAAAAAAAGGGGGATGGAGAACGGACTAATTGGAGCTTGATTGATGAGGGTCAATCGCGGGGGCATTCCCGGGCGATCGGTATGGATATCCCAGGCGCTGAGACGGGCGGGCTCTTGCCAGCTGGTGGCATACAAGCGTCGGCGGTGTCGATCGAGGTGCAAGTACTGGTGCGGACCGTATCCGGCCACCGACTGGACCACCTCCAGCTTGCGACTTTCGTGCTCGTACCGGAGCACATAGAGGGACGAGGTGGTGAACGAGCCTGATTTTGGAGGAAGGAAGATTTGTGTGTGTGTTAGTGTCTTCAGGCCCTCGAATCACGCGCAATGCGGCTCGCCAATCTAGATACATACATAGACCACCCACCCGAGATGATGTAACTGGCTGGTGGCTGCTCGGCTCCTCCCCGTCGATAAGTGTACTACACAATCGAGGATCATCGTCAGCCAGGCTCGTCCAGGATCAGAGTATCATATTATATTGGACCCACCAATACCGAGGCCATCAAAACAACCACCACTGGGAACCAATAAAATTGCGACCGACGTGCTCGCCCCGGCTCGCTATTCATAACGGGATGGCCTCCACTATTATTACTAGTGGACATGTGTTCCTGCTGTGTGTCGAGACGCCGGTCAGCGGGTAATTGTGAAGATTGATTGACATTGTACAAACAAGCTCGACTTAAACGGGGGGACATTCGGATGCTCATGCCTTCCCCGCCGGCCTTGTCGGCACATTCATCATCACTCTACTCGACTCAACACCTCAAAAGGCCTTTCATTCCAAATCATCTCAGACCTTGCAACATCGCACCATGTAAAAGACCTCCATGACTTGAGACACCCTTCAACCGCAAAGCCCGACACGCAACAAAAAAATATTCAGAGCGACGCTGGATAGCACCCCGCCTGGAACAAGCAAAGCGAAGGCGCGACTGAGCTGGCCAAAAAGAAAGAACATGCTGGGCTGGACGTGTTGCAGAAGAGGAACACTGCTTTTGGGTCCGCGACTCAATGCAGAAGCTTTGACATGGACTGGTCCGTCCCTGTAAGAAAGCCCTTCACCCCACACAAGAGAGAGTGGATTTGGACCTGGGCCGCTTCAACTGAACTCTCGCGTTAAGGCACAGAACCTCCCCCCCCAAAAAAAAACAAGAAATGCTCACTCTTGGATGACGCTGAATGGCAGGGTTCGCGTATAAAAGCCTCGTGTTCCTAGCACTTGTCCTCTCCTCAACTTTTCTTATCTTTCCCATAAGTTCACCCAATATACCAGCACTTGTACCCGCTCCAAATCAGTTGACTCTTCCGCGTAGCTCACCTATATATATTTATATATACCCTGCTTCCTTTCCTTGCGAAACTCGTCCATCTGTCTTCCCCTTTAGCTCACCGCACGACCATGTTGACCTTCCAGACTCTCCTTAGCCTAGTCGGGGCTATATCCTCTGTGTTGGCATACGACCTCCCGATGGTGATGCCGTCATCAGTCACCACAATTGGATCGGGGCAATTACAAGCACGTAGCGCTCCTGGGTTGTCAAGCATCACAGGGGTCTCAGCCGGGGAGAGTCTGCAAGGCCAATTCGGCGCGAAAACGGGGATGGCGTCTGCCGGCTGCGGCCTGGAAACTAACGTGTGGGGCCAGGTCTCGCCCGTCTCGAGCTCCGGCTATGCCAACCTCTGTCTCCAGTGTCGCGTCAACGTCTTTGGCGTACAGATCGTTAACTTTAACTTTTATAGCGCTCTCGCGGCTAGTATTTCCGCCCATGGTGTCTCCGCTCACCAAGTCGCAGTCTTGCAGAGTTCCATCGACGTAAGCGTGATAAGATTCTTTCTCACTTCCTGCTACCCCCCTACTCACGTTTATTATTTTGATTGTACACTAGGACGATCTCCTGAGACTGTCCGCGGGTGCAAGGACCAGTGCCAGCTGCTCGGCGGCATGTGCAGGCGACCAACGTAAGAGCTCCCCCCCCCCCTTCTACTTTTTAGTGCTGACTTCCTCGGGTGTCTTATAATAGGCTGTCGGTCAAGTAGTTTCGTCGCCGGATCTTGTCGCCTCCAGTCTGTCAACTACGCGACGCAAAACCGTGCCGGAGCTCCGCTTGCACAAGCTTGTCAGGAACTGTTCTCGAGGGGGGGCTCTGGTTATTGTTCGATTTGCCGTCAGTTTTTTCTCCCTCTATTTCCAATTCTGTTGGTTCTAACATATTCAAGATGTATGTAGCGTCTGACCGGAGTTGTGGGGGCCCCGCGCCGAGTGGTCTTCCCCGTCGAAACGTCCCGGAGTCATCTGCCTTGTCGAATTGTCCATCCGGCCTCACTGCCTGCCCGATCGCCACGGGGCCCTCGCTCAGCCCCTCGGGCGGCTTCGAGTGTCTCGACGTGCAGCAAGAGGTGACTTCCTGTGGGGGCTGCTCCTCCACCGGCCAGGGTGTCGATTGCACTACTCTCAAGGGCGTCTCTTCCGCCGGCTGCTCTGCTGGAGAATGCAAAATTTGTAAGTTTTTATCCTTTTTTTTTTTTGCCGTGTCATTTTGTTCTTATGTTTTTTTCTTTTGCTCCTCATTAAGTCTCCTGCAAACCCGGGTTTCAATTCTCGTTTGTCAACAACGCCTGCTACAAGAGCCATCGTTCATCCAAGATGAGCTAGTCATTCTTATATTTTTGTAGTTTTAGTACAATTGTGGTTTTTTTTTTATTTTTTATATTCTGGTTCATAGTTTTTTCTTTTTTCTTTCATGGTGTGTATGATATTATGAGTTTATTTATATTTTATATTTTTGGCTGTGCTTGCCTATCTCCGTTTTTGATCGATGGGTGAAAGTTGAAACCGGTTCGATCGGGGCTTATGTTTTTGCGAGTGGGTGCGGTTGAGGATTATAATAGGAGGAATTTTAGGTGGAGGTGGAGGCTGTGAAGGCGACTAATCAGCTTGGCAGTCATTGCTGTGCAGCTTGGTTAAGGGATATATTAATTTCCATTTTCATCCGTGATTGTGTTGTGCTTACGCGCGCGCCTGAAACAAAATAATAATTAAAACATGTCTTCTGTCCGATTTGCACCGACACACGAAAGGAAAACTCATTTCCGTTTTCCGAGCATTCCCAGCTGCACCAGTAGCAGCAGTGCGAGTGCAACCGTCGGACTGCTGTATCAGGAACCGATCACCCGCCCACAAAGTACTCAGCCGCACTCCATTACTAATCAACAACCTCAACGAGTCTCTCATCAGGGCCATCATACCAGCGAAAAGCCTAGACCTTCCTCTATCTCTAAGATCCCAACCGCACACCAACACCTCCTACCACCATCCAGACCATCTAACCCCCCGCTGCGTCCACGTACCCAGAGTCTCACCCACCAGGAACAGCGCAACTGGCTCCTCCCCAACCGTCTCTCCTCTTCTCGCACCCCCTCTCCCTCTCCTTCTCCCTCCCCCTCCCGTCTCCCCATCGCCGCTATCAAGAAATCATTGATCGACACCATCGACGGCTATCCTTGTCCCCTCGAAGATAAACTCACTCTCGTGGCTAAACTCCATGCTGAAGTCGAAGGTAAATATTTGATTACCATTCCCAAAAACAACCTCAAATAATCGGTGGTGTTGTTGATGAGAATATAGCGGCTTCTTATAGCTGAATTGACGCACTTAAATCTACGGTCCTCTCACTTCCCTACTGCCCACCATCACTCGGACCGCACACCTAACCCGCCTTATAACCAACACCATGACCATTCACGGAAAGAGGTAGAGGACACGATCCGCTTGATCAAGGTACCCACCCATTCCTATATTGATCATCATCATCATGACAATGAGACACACTGATCATGTAACATGGGGGCTGCGCCGTTTTGTAGCATGCCGATCGCATCAAGGCCCATGCCATCCAGCAACTCAAACACGATATCAGTCACTCCATCAACTCCTCCTCCACTCATCAGCACCATCATTCAAATCATCATCATCATCATCATCTGCTTCCTCATCATCAACATGCGCACAGTACTCAACTGGCCCTCATCAGTAGAGATCTCCATCAAAAACAATAGGATTCTACATATCTTGCTCTCTTCATCATGATCTACACACGTCGTCTTTGGCTATTACCTCACCCATGGGCTCTTTCATCATACCTCTCTACTCCTCGTTTAATCTCTTGCATTACTTGTGTATCTGTCCATCTGAAGACATTTCTTTCTATCACCCCCACCAACAACAAACAAACATGGTATATCTGGTGTAGGAACTCCAACACTCACATTACATCACATTTCAGTGATATGGAGGCGTATCTAAAGATCAATTTATTTATCTCCCTTGTTTGTCCCGTTGTTTCTAGTTGTGTATATATACATGTGTGAGAGTCTGAGTAGGACATATAGAAAAGGAAGGACTTGTTTCATGCATGGCTTAAACATCTGTCAGAACAAGAGATGACAAGGAGAAAGGGCTGTTATGGTAGCTGTGAAAGCTTTTGGACCAGTGGATGACTTCTTAAGATCCCTCCCCCCTAAATACTTCAACAACTCTGAGAACCAGGCAACATCAAATCACTTCATAATATCACCGGTAATATCTTTATATGTTGTAATATGAATACTGACCAATCTTTCCCTGTAAAGCATAATGCTAAAGTGAATTGACCTATATCTTGAGCAGGAGCAGCAAGATGCTGCTAAGTGCTGTGAACAATATTACACAGAGTTGAGCAAGGCAATTGAACTTGATTTTCAAAAGGACCACCAGAGAATAGAGGAAGATGAAGAGGCTATAATCATGCTCTTGACCCTTGGATATCTTGGAATGCCTGGCTCTTGTTCAGACCACACCTACCTCACTTGAGCTGATATCCCCACCATGAATGACACAGCGTAGGCTTGCTTGTGGATGTCCCAAAAAAAACAGGACCTTCATCACCACTATTGACATGGATGTTCCCACTTTTGAAGATTTCCTGGGCTGATTTGCCAACCAATGGAACTTGAACACCATCTGTCAATCCAACCCACCACAAACTCCAGATTGGACAGAAATCCTTAGATTCTGCCCGCTGCCTGGGCCTAGTCTTTCATTGGTTATGCTCAACTATGGCTATGTACACCCTACCACAGCTGTTTGGAATCACACCCACCATATGCTGGTGTTACCTGAAAAGTGGATTACAACACTTTTTGTCTAGCCTCCAGGAGCACCCTCAAGCACATTTTTTTCATGGTGTGGAAAGAAAAACCAACTCAGTAGTTAACTGAGAGTCCTTGTTATTATCTTGTAACCCCCTCTGGTACTTGCCAAGGGTTTCTCCAACAGGGGATTATCTTCAGCCTCCGCACCTTTGTACATCCCCCAGTTAGCAATCTATTATCTCAATCACAACATATTGCTAACTCTCAAATACTTCAAAAAAAAACATCCTCAAATAATCACAGTCCCCTCAAGATCACGTTCCCGCTGCCAACTGCAGCTGACCCATCACCACCACCACCCTTTGCCGACTGACTGACCGTTGCCTGTCACTCTGACTGCAGCCGACCCACCAACTGCCGCCCCTCCCCTTGTTTGTCTGCTCGCTACCGGCTGTTTTCCCACAGCCCGCTCCTACACCCCCTCAACCACCCTCCCCTCTTTGCCATCACCCACCACCTTACCGCCCCTCTCCTTCTTCCCAACCGCCCACCTGTCCGCTTCCATCCACTTTCCACCACCCGGTCCCTTCCGCTGGTCCCCTCACCACCCATCCGCTGTTGGTCCCTCTCCTCCACCTACCTACGTTTCCCCACCCCCCACCCTTACCTGCCGCCGCACCATTGATTAGATTAGTTTTAATTGTGGCAAGGGACACCCGTGTCATACTGCAGTAACATCCCGCCAAATTTAAGTATTTACGTCACCGTTGTGAGCTTAGAACATGTCACATCCGCTGACCCAATCCCAACCTCTCTCTCTCTCTTGAGCAATCCGGCCCTCCTGCCACCCCATGCTGCCAACCCCTGGCCACTTCATGAAGCCAACCACTCCCCCAAATCCAGCTCCGGTTCTGGTCAACCCTCCGACACAATGGATGCGCTCAATACCCTCCTTAACAAGTTGATGCGTATGATGGGTAAGGAATGTGCCCAACAACTGGCCACAGAGGAGACTCTGAAATAGAACCCAGATTGTTTTTGTCCTTGCCCATTTCTGTCCCAAACATCCCTCGAGCCACATTAGCCCCCTCATTTCTCATTGATTCTGGCGCAACCCACAACATCCTAAGTGACTCCTATGCCTGCCGCCTGGGTTTTTTGCCTTATGCAAAACCAACCCACCACACTGTCTCTGGATTCAATGGATCCACCCGCTCTGCCTCCTTTGAACTTTCCGCCACCCTTCACGATGAAACCTCCCCCACCCCCCTGATCATCACCACCCTCAAAGACTCTTACAATGGCATCCTTGGCATGTTGTGTCTCCGCTGCAATGGTCACTTAATTGATTGGGCTAATCATTGTTTCCTTCCTTCTGTTGCAGCTATTTCTACAGCTTTGTTGTCTCCACCAAAACCCTTCACCTTGGACTCTCCCAGGAGGGAAGCTAGGATTCAGACAAGGGGGTGTGTGTCTACCCATCCAATACAGTTGGAGGAAACGCTAACACCCCTGCATTTTGAGTCTTGCCAATCCCTCAAAATTCTTGTTTCAGCTAGCCAGTGCGCTCCTGTTAATTCTACAGCACGGTCCTCCCCACGGAACTCTTGGCTGAACCCCAACAGCTCCCCTCCTGCACTACCACGGAACTGGTCCCCACACGGACATCATGGTCAAACTCTGCCTGCCTTGCTGCCAACACAGCCAAGCAGACACCCGCCAAGTCGGTGGAAGAACTTGTCCCCGCCCTGTATCACCAGTACCTCCGCATGTTTCAAAAATCTGCATTGTAAGGCCTCCCCCTGTTGTCAGTACAAATTCTGGGTTGAGCTGATGCTGCGAGCCGTTCCTCAAGCTAGCCACATTATCCTGCTATCCCCCACTGAGAATGAGGTCCTGGACACGATGATTGACAAGGGACTTTCTAATGGCACCATGCGTAGGACCACATTGCCATGGGCCGCCGCAGTCATCTTTGTGGGGAAGAAGGATGGAAATTTGTGGCCTTGCTTTGACTATCAGAAACTCAACGTGGTCACTGTCAAGAACAGATACCCGCTTCCCCTCACATTGGACCTGGTTGATAGCCTCCTCAATGCGGACACCTTCACAAAACTGGACCCGCGGAATGCATATGGCAACCTGCGGGTAGCGAAAGGAAATGAATATAAGTTTGTGTTCATCTGCCATGTGGGTCAATTCACGCCCCTTACAATGCCTTTTGGGCCAACCAGTGCCCCCGGCTATTTTCAGTACTTCATGCAGAACATCTTCCTTGGCTGCATCGGCAAGGGTGTTGCGGCCTATCTTGACAACATTATGATTTACAGCAAGAAAGGCTCCAACAACAAAGATGCCGTCTGCTGTGGTATTCTTAAATGTTAAAAATTAAAAAAAAAATATTCTTTTTATTCTTTTTGCTTCTCTTTTTCTATCTTTTTCCCTATTTATCACACTACAGGACAGAAACCACAACATCTGATGGAAGAAACGTACTACATGTTGAAATCTTGTAATTCACA
>LAVV01010542.1:16843-26934 GCA_001263375.1 Puccinia sorghi
ATATACATTTTTATTGGGTATTTTTATTTTATACTTAGATTTTTTATGGTATTTTTATTTATAATTATGTTTTTAGTTGGCTCTAACATAGTAGCCAGCTGACACTGATGTCCTACAGGTGATGTGCAGGCTACATCAGCTTCACTGAAGGTTGGTTGGCTTCAATCAGGCTGGTACAGTCTATCAAGAGGTATGCAACAAGAATTTTACCCTCTGCCAAGACTTCTACAAGAGGTTGTTTACCAACATTCAATTTCAATGCCATCTCAGTCAATATTAAAAAAGCTGGCTCTCAATTATCCATTCTCTTTCATGTTTCACACTTTCTTGCTATTATTTCTCTCTTTTATGTTCCTCACTTACTCAATTGAAAATCAAACACACATATAAATTGTTTTTAGTTGCTTTACATTCCTTTCTCAACAAAACAAAACAAATCCTTAATTGATGAGAAATAAGAGTGAAATGAATTGCTGGGATGGGAAGATATAACCAAATGAAAGAGAGACTATACCAAGAGAAAGGAGGACATTTAAAGAGGTGAGGGAAGATAAATTTAAACAGGTCCCACAGACTCAATGAGCCTTGAGCATCTGGGGTTTGGCTTTCCCAATGGCCAAATGAGGCATTCCTCAAGCAGGCATTATTCCCTGGTTCATGGGATGTGAACTCAATTTGGAGTTGTACATGTCACATGTTGTGCTATATTTTAAAACACATGTGTTTGAGAGTTACACTGTGGAAAAAAACCCAACCCAGTAGTTTTGCTGGGAGTTCTCCTCCAATGTGTATTGAGTACTCTATGGTTTCACTGCGGAAAACTCCTGAATGGTGAGTATTCTTCACTGACTCTGATAGAAAACACTCCCTTTTACCGCCCTTTGCACACTGCAACCCGGAAAGAGACTATGAATGTTCTGCCTTGAGTGTTCTGAAGCTTGACTCTTGACTCCTCTTCTTCTCTGTTGTGGTAGATGGATAGATAGATAGAACACCGCCCCCACAGCTCCTCCCCTGTTTCCTGCACCCCATAACCCCAATCTCCGCTGATTTCCACTCCCTGCAGCACCAACCCCATTTGACCTCCCCTGCATCCACCTCATCCCTCAGGCCCCCCGCTGCGCAAAATCTGGACCCCCTGGCTATCTGCCAGCCCGGTTTGCCCCCTGAAGCGCCCTCCGGAACAACTCTTGTACACCCAATCCTCCTCCAATTCCCGCTTGAGCCCCCAAAACCAAAGCCCCCCCTCTTCACCTATGCCTTCCCTCCGTCGTCTACAAAAGCTTGATTCTTCCACTGACAACATCACAAGGATAATCCGTTCAGTATACCAAAAGCCCTGAAGATCCTTTCCTTTGTTTACTTTGGCCCACTCAGCTTTCCCCGTGAACCATGCTATCAGCAGCAGCAACTGCAGAGACCCGCTGCTATCCCCTCGCCTATAAAGTCCTCACAATGCTATGTATTTATGAACATGCAACCTCATAACCCATACAATTTTCCCACTACAACATGATCCATAAAAGATTTTAGAATGGAAATGTTTTGAAGTTGTTGTCCTGGATTTGACAATGCTCTTCTGAATCTGGTGCAACCACCATACTATTTATATACTCCAGAGACCAGTGCTCAAACTACACCCAAAATTGTGGAAAAAAGGGAGGTGCCCCTTTCACTGGCAGAATAGCTTTCTGCCTCTATGACCAATTTATGGAGGCAGCATGCAGCCTCCATGATGCATGCTGCCTACATGACTTGGCCATGGAGGCATGCAACCTCCATGACTTGGTCATGGAGGTCTTATGCAAACTCCATGACTTGGTCATGGAGGTCTTATGCAACCTCCATGAATTAGTCATGGAGGTCTTATACAACCTCCATGACTCAGTCATGCAGGTCTTCAAGCTACTTCCATAACCAAGTCTTGGAGGCTCCATTGAGTCATGGAGGTCACATGTGGCCTCCATGGCTTGGTCATGTTGGTCTGGAGGCAGAATGTGACCTCCATGACTCATTTATGGAGGTAGCTTGTCAACCCCTTGCTAGTAAGAACAGCGCAAAAGGTGATGAGGAGTCTGGTTTGTGAGACAACAGAAACCAGAGGAATAGAAGTTAGGGACAGGCCAGAGATAGGCATGTGACATGAGTTTCATTTAAGACTACTGTCCCTCGAAGAAAGATAATACTCAGAGTTATCCTAACAAGCCCACCAACATTGTCTTCAACGAGGATTGGAGCCTTTAGAACCTTAACTCAAATCATCAATACCTTCATCCTAAAACATCTCAGCCTTATTTACCTTTAGTGAGTACCGTTTCCGCTTATTTCTTAACCTCAATACCTCCAGATAAGTGATAAACTATCAGATGAATAGTTAGGCCCCTCCGACATAGAGGTGTGGCTTTAATTCTCCTTGTGAAAGGTTGAAAATATTTTCTGTGAAGGATATTATTTTTGAATCCTAGTAGTTTCTAGTGGTCTTGCTAACCACTTTAGAGGCTAGCTTGACATAGCTTGCTGCCTCCATGACCAAGTCATGGACACCGCAAAAAAAACATGCTCCACTGCCAGCAGTTGACATGCAGCATACTCTAGCCAAGCTGCTATCCAAACTCCACCTGTTTGCATGTGTAGATCTTGCAGTGGGAGGTGGTGTGCTACCTCCATGACCAAGTGTTAAAACTTGACTGACACTAAAAAGCTGAAATGTCACATGCCATGCACCAAGAAGTGATGAACTTAATCTTTATTCAATTGAAACCTTATTCATTTTCTTGCCGGACCTTCCAACCTCTGTTTCCATTGTTTCTCTTTTCTTCTTTTTCTAGTGTCTGCTTTACTTTCTTCTTACTTTCTCATTCCACTCCGCTTCACTCTCAATCATCCAACTTCTCATCTCATTCCACTCCGCTTCACTCTCATTCATCACACTCCAGAATCTCCTCAATCAAACTTCTTTAAACTCAATCTCAACAACTCAGTGCCAGTCTGTTCTCAACTTGGTGAGAATGAAAGACATCTGCTTGACTACTCTCTTTTTCCTTATTTTCCTTTCTCATTTTCTTCATGCTGATTCTCATTTTTTATTTCAGTCCTGTGTTATCTCAAACTCTTTGTTGCTTGTCCTTCCCAATCTTTCTAGTTTTCCGTCTAGATTATTAAATCACTCAGGGTATGATCTCTATTGCTAGGTCTGCTGTCTGTTCATCGTGTATTTTTTTCTGATTTCTTTTTTTATCAGTTCTGATTTTGCTTTCAGTCCTTCCGATTGGACAAGCTATTCAGGAATAGCTGTAATACCAAAGGTGGAATAGAAATTTGCTCACAGAGGAAATCCTTCCACTCTCATCTCTCAGGTGCAGAATCCTGCTTGTAGAAAACCCCGTCCTGACTGAGCAATCGGATGTTCTATAGCTCATTGTCTCTTCGGAATTGTGAGGAGTTCCCTAATCATCTGTATCCTCATTGACTATCAAGCACCTCGAGAGGGATGATCGTCAGGTATGAGATGATTGTTGAGCAGAAGTGTAACCTATTCTGCAAGTTGACTATGAATCTTTGTCAAGAGAGAAGATCACCGCTACAGGATTTATATTATCTTCTGGTTATAAGACTCTTTATATTTTGTCTGGACTGATATTTCTTATTTTAATAATGGTGAAAATAGAAAAAAGAAAAACACGACGAGGGAAAAAGAAGGAAGAGGGATGAAGCCCTCCTATACAATATATAATAAAATAACGACAAATCGCGGCATAGCGCGTCAAAGCGTAAATAATGAAACACGTCTCATTCTTAGTAGAGCTTGGTTCTGTGCATAATACGTCACAACACCCTCTTGAGTCTTGGTCGCATGTCGTGTATGTATGGAAGTGACTCGCACCCACAGAATGTTCCAACTGACAAAACTAATTGTATGCCCCCCCCCCGCTCGACGGCCTCTTTTATCAACTTTTAAGAGATGAGTGATCATGCGTTGCCCGTCGAGCAGTCTCAGCAAGGATGCCTGATGCGCTGTCTGACGGAGAGAAGCTTTGTCGTTGAGCGAACCTGAAACAACTCGTCTGGATACTATCCCTCAAACATGTCTTGAGGGAAGGATCTTGCGATGCACTCATGTGCACACAACAAAGCTCTAGCTTGATTTCTCAAGCTCATCAACTTCAAGGACCGTTCCAATCAATCCATCGGGGGAGCTTTGAAGGTTTATTTCCTCGTACGCTGGCCAGGCTGTCCACACCGGTCACCGCTACCCGTTTATCAATCGCTAGGAGACGGAGCAAGGCACCTTTCTGGATTTCAATCAGCTGGTATCATCGCGGGATGGAACCGACGGCGCTGGGTCTCGCCAGCTTAATATCACTCCTCTGCATTCCCATCGGCGTGGACAGCAGTCTCCCGCCCAATCTGGCCGCCGCCAACCCGGCCAACCAAGCAGGAAACAACATTCCTAGCCCGGCCGTCGTGGCTCAAGACCACGCCTGTGTCCTGCCGCAGAGACTCAGTCCCCAGCTGTGGGAACAACTCCAAATCGATCAGTTCCTCAAATCCTACCCGGGCATTCAGTCCCTCTCCGCTCAGGTTCTTCTTCCTCCCCCTCTTCTCTCTTCCCGCAAATATTCAACCTCTTTTCTCTAAGTTGAATATTGTCAGGAATTTTTAACCTTTTTTTTTCTTTCCAGGAATTTGCTCTTCAGAACGGCGCTCAAAACTTTCATTGTGGCATCGGAGAAAAGTGCAACATTGGCGAGGTAAGCAACCTCAAAGAAAAAAAAAGCACTACTCGAATGACTTGGCTTCATTTCTGTGAAACAAAAAGAAGAAGAGAAAGTAACGAGTTCCGCATAATATATAAAGCTATGTCATCCGGTCAAAGGCTTGGCTTGGTACAGCTTATTTGCAATCCAGGAATTTAACCTGTTCATGAACTCGGTCTACAGGGCCGTCGGGACAACCATGGACTTGGTCCGTCGTAAGTCCCCAATCCTCCTCCTGACATTCGAGTAACAGCAAGGCCTTGTTAACATGTACCGTCCCTGCTAGTCACCACCGCCTCCCTCTTGATCGATCTGTAAGTACCCTCGTTAATGTTTCAAGGATTGAATAAAAAGGGTTTCTTTCGCAGAAAAAATGGAGATGATGACATTGTAATGTTTTGTAATATTCATTCATTTTCAACATGGGGCGGCGAATTGAAGACTCCAGCCAAATGAGAAATTATCCAAAAAGCACCACAAGGAACAGCTGTGGTTTGACAGCTTCATGTTCCTGACAGCGATCACGATGTCATTGTCGGTGGGGTTGCTCGTGGGCATGAGCACGTTGACGGCGGACTCGACCTGGTTCACTGTCGGCGAGCTGACAAAGTATCTGGGTCTTGCGAGCGGTGCGACGTTCACGGGCTTTGCGATAGCGAGCATGGCGCATCGGTCGACGGAGCACCAGCCCACTGCCTTCGACTATGTCAGTATCTCCGGAGCCTCTTTTCAGTTGATCAGTCTCATGACGTCGCATGTGTGGGTGCACGCGTTTTCAGTGGTCCCAGTTCGCGTTTTATTTCGGTCAGTGTCAGGCCAAGATGCAGGAGGGCATTGCCACCTCCCTGCGGCAGACTCTCGACCAGGGCATCGCCAAGCCCGGTACGACGCAGTCGCTCGCCGACCTTCTCGCACATGGCACTTTCCTCAACACTCGGACCAAGAAAACTTCCCCTGAGGTCGAGGCCGCCCTCAAGGATGTCACCCAGATTAGGGCCCTCGTCATCCTCTTGAGGTCCATGGTTCGTCGCCCCTCCTCCCTTTTTTCCCTTTTCTTCTCCACTCGGAAGGAATATGCTATTCAGTTCATCTATCTCTTTGTAGAACGCTTTCGTCACCCGCGGCAGCGTTAGTGGTCCATTAGCCTGTCAAATGAATTGATAACTGGCTGCGCTGACGGTGAAAAAAAAATGGACTTGCGTGTTTTCCACCGATGACAGGAACCTTGTCGAGGACGTGGGACGAACGGGGCCTGGGAGGAGAAAGATCATCTGTCGTTCTGCGGGCCAGACAATGTGTAAGCGCCGCTGGTACTAGATGACGAGGAGGAGAAGATTCGCCGACAAATTGTTTTGATATGAAAAGGATGATGAACATCGTGCTAGGGCGGGGAGACCGGGTAGAGAACACGATCCATAATGCCCAGGTAATCGCGGTGAAGTACAGCATCAGCACCGAGTACCTGACCATGGGCGCATGGAAGTGCCAGACCAAGCATGGCATGTATTTCGACCCCTACGAGCGCACGTACGTCCCCTCTATCTCACCCGGCTCGTCCACCTCTTGACAACTTTCCAACTGCCCTCATTAGCGCGCTTCCTACCGACCCTAATGCCGACTGTCTCGTCAACCTGCCCGTCTGCGACTGCACCCGTCAAGGTACTTTCTCTTCTTATTTGAATGCCCTGCACAAGAATCCCTTCTTATTCTTCTTTCTAACGCCTTACCAAACAGACATCCAGGTCGAAATCAGAAAATCCGGTATCGTTCCTGCTTGTCGTAAAATTGGAAACTTGAAAATTTAACCCTGCCAATCCATGTATTCTTCTCCCTTCCCACTGTGGTCTTTTTTCCCTGCGTTTCTCAGTGGAATGATTTAAAATTTATAATATTAACCCAAAACCACTAAAAAAACCCCTCTAAAATGGAATCTAAGGACACAATAACCCATAGCACCCATTGGAACTACTCTCATTACTCTACTGGTTTAGAAGATACTCACAGATTTCACAGTCATGGTCTCTTTTTTGGGAATGTTTTTGTATTCATTATCCACCTGTGTCACTTGAAATCTTTGGCTTGGAACCAACAAAAAAATGAATTTTTCTTTGGTTCACAACCACAGAGCCCCTGGAGCTGAATGGGCTATTCTGTTACCAGGAACTTCTTTTTCGTCCAGCTCAGAACACTGGCCTCTTCAGTGGTTCCGTTTTACACCTGGGATATTTTGACATTTGTTTAACCAACTATTCCTCAGGTCTTCACCCGAGGTTTTATGGATGAAAAGTTGATATTTATAGAGATAAAAGAAGGAGAATGGGAAAGGATTTGGACGGAGAAAAGATGGTATAAATTTCAAACCTTGAGAGTGCCACCTTGATTTGTGCTAGTCAGTGTGGGGCAGATGGATTTTTTCAAGGTTTTTGGAAGTTTGAAAGTGGGGGGGATTAGTTTTATCCTTGTGAATCTTAATTTTATTGCAGGTAGAATAAGCTAAAGATGGAGTGATAGTTGGTTCCATATGTGACTCTTGAGCTACCTCTATGATTTGAAAAATTTCAAAGCCATTATTGCACAGTTGTTTGGGTTTTTGGCCAAGGCTTTCTTTGGTTTAATTGCTGAGCCTTCTGGAAGGTTTGGATTCTGTTGGGTAGTTAAGCGTTGGCTTGCTGCATGGGAAGGTCCATCAGGATTCTTTCTTGTGGAATTTGGCCACCCATTGGATTGGAAAGCCAATCAATCGTGAGGAGCTCAGAGTTCCATAGGGATCTTGACTGCATAAATTTTGAGATGGAGAGCCACCCCTAATGAAAAGAAGAGGAAAAAACCCTTGGATTAAAAACCACTCTGCTGCACCAAAATATGAATGAATAAAAAACCAATAGGGGAAAAATAAATGAGAAATTATTCTCCTGCTGGCACTGCATTTGAACAATTTAACGTCCTGTGGGTTGCGGATCCAAAGTGGATGGGTTGTGTGTCAAACACCCAAAGAATCTCACCTTTAAATACAAAAATAATTATTCTCACCTTCAAATATATATAAAAAAAAAGGGAAAAAAAAACTTTAAATATAAAAAAAATATTTACACCTTTAAAAAAGGAAACGGCCACAGACCGGCCATTTCAACTCACATAAAAATAAAATTTACACTGAGAAACATTTAATTTATTTTCATCTGTGAGAAAAGAGTTTTGATGAAAAAATAAAAAATAATTGTTATGGAAAAAAAGCAACCAGAATAAATAAAAGAAGAGAACCAAAATCAATCACAACTAAAAAGTAATTCCTCAAAAAGAGATCCCCCTTGCAAGATCCAGGGGCCTAGACAACGAAAGTGACAATACAGGAAAAGCAACAGGGGAAGGAAAAGGCACTGGGAAAGGAACAGGAACAGTTTACAGCACAGCAATATTTGCAAGTGGCTGCAAGGGTTGCACAGCCCTTTTTCAATTATGCATGGAAGAATCTGGATTGTGGCTTGGGCAATATGGCAACAGATCACCTGAGGCTGTGCAGAGGAGATCCCCTGCAGAAAGTGCTCATTCAAGGAGTTCCCCTGCAGCAAAAAATCACACACGCTTCAATATATAAGGAGGGCCTCTCCCAGCCACATCCCCCCCTTCCAACACAGACTCAGAGGAGCCTTCCCTGATCTACCAGTTGGTAGCCTTTTGGTTAGTGGTTAGTTGGTTAGTAGTGTAGTGTTTCCCCTGTAATAAGAGTGAGTTTTGGTGGTCTTTCAAGCAAAAATTTTGTCGATAAGGGCTTACTAATATTATTTAACACAAGAATTAAATCATTAGTGGATTAGTAACAACAAGTAGTAGTAAAAGGTTAGGGATAGCATTAGTATTAAGTATCAACAAAAAGAGAAGTTTAAAAGTGATTCCAGGGCTACAAAAACAGATTAGCAGGCAATTAATCATCAACAACTTTGTCTTAACTAACTCATTAACAGTATAAAATCAGCAGTGGTAAAGTTTATAGTCATTAGGTAGTAGCAGTAGCAGTATTAGTATTAGTCTTGAGTGTTATCTTTTCACATAATAAAACCCCAGGGGGTTGTTTATACATCATCAGAAGTTGTGCAAGGTCTGCAAGAGTAACTTACAGGGTAATCTAGGTATGATATAGGCTACTATATATAGTAACTCTGTCTTGAAATTAGCCATATTTATTCAAATACTGATTCAAGATTCCTAATATTTGTGTAGTACTATTAGAGGGGCAGGTATTTCAAGCCACCCATCAGATTTAATAGATTTGAACTATCTAGCCATTGATTTCCCCCTCAGAGGACCTTTAAAAAATATTTTTTTATCCCACAGGAGTCCCACAGCAGTGTCCTGGATGCTGTGTTCTACACTGATCTTGAGGGATCCATTGGTGGTTAGCAGCAAGCAAGGATCCAAGGGCATGATGAAGTCCACCAACAACAATGATGGGGAACCAATGAAAATGAAGGGTCTGCCAACATCAACAGGTTTTTTCCTCCAGGCAGAAGGGCCGCAATTTGAGCTACCAACTCTGGCAAAATGGCCACAGCAGCATTGTTCCGTTTGCTTGATGGCATCTAAAATGGGAAGTGTGAAACCCCTCACTGCTTGTTTCACAGAACCGTCTTACATAATCAACACCATAACTCTCACTCCTCCCCGCACCCTCCTAGCTCGGCAGAGAACCAGTACTAACCTGTTCCGAGCTAGGTGAGCCATTCTTGTTGTTCCTCTTCTTTCCTTCTTCTCTTCCTTCTCTCCTTTTACTTTCCTTTTCCTTCCTCTTCTTGTAAATACAGAGAGAACCAGTACTAACCTGTTCCAAGCTAGCTTTTGAAATCCAGCCTCACTTAGGTTCTAGAATTTCTCTCCTGGACTTAGTCCAGTCTAGACCTGCATCCGCTTCCGTCAGAATAGTGAAGAGTCCACGAGACTCTTACAGCAATTTGGGCGACGAACACCTTGGCAGCTGCGCCGCAGGTGCCGTCAAAGGGTTGGGGTTTGGCGAGCTTGATCGGGTTGGGTACGGGAGCGGGATTTGGTTGAGCGGGGGCGGGATGTTGCTGGGCATCAAGGCGGGCCTGAGTTTGTCGCAGCGTCTCCTCCGTGGCCAGGTGTTGGGCGCGCTCTTCGGTCATCATGCGCATCACCTTGTCAAGGCAGGCGTTGAGCCCATTCATTGTGTTGGGGGATGCCTTGGAACTGGAGCTGGGTGTGGGTGAGTGGTCGGCTGCACGCAGCGCCCAGGGGTGGGTGGTGTGGGGTGGCAGGATTACTTGAGCGGAGGGGATAGGGGTGGAGTGGGTCAGCGGGTGCGACAATGCTCAAGGCTCG
>LAVV01010553.1:13251-25158 GCA_001263375.1 Puccinia sorghi
TTTTTTTTTTTTGGGGGGGGGGGCATAATAGATGATGTCGATATCGAGGCCGCCTTCACGTACCTCTCCGGCACTATCCTCAGGGACGTTCCTAAGGATTGGGACATGATCTTCTTTGGGCACACGGACTTCAGCGACGAGGCGCGAAATGGGCGGGAGGGATCGACGAGCAATTTTTACATCTACAAGTCTGTGGAGCCCCAAGGTTAGAAAAGAGCCGGATATGTACTATAAGGGAGTGTCACCATGCTGATTTAAAATTTTTGTTTGAAGGAGGTCACGGCTATGCGCTGTCGCGGAAGGGTCGGAAGCTGGTGCTGGATTTGCTGGAGAACCAGCGGCCGGAAGTGTACGAGACCGACGAGGGCCAGCCGATCGACGAAATCTTCATGTATCTGGCGCGCCTCCATCGGGCCCAACTCTACTCGATCATACCCGACCTCATCGTGCAAGTGCCCCTCTTCAAGTCCGATATCCTCGGTACACCCGCCGGCTTCGACGATGGCATGCACGCCAAAAAATTGCTCGACTCTTCCCTCAGTCGCATCAGCTCTGCTGCTGCTCTCCCTCATCACTCTCTCTCCCGGAAAGCCTCCCGCCCTTCTCTGCTCCCTTAGCTTCCTTTTCTGGTAAATATTCACCCGCCGTTTTTCTTGCTTTCTTGTTGGGTTTCAGGTCAAACCTTCTACTGTTTCTCTCTCATATAAAATAAAAAAGAGTATTCCATCGACTGTGGTTTCCCTTTTCTTGTATTATTTGTCTTGGTATTTATTATGGAGTATATCAGGCTCAAAATGTTGTATCTAGTGGTGGGACGCTCCTCCATGCGTCAATGAAACCTCGGACCGCCACAGAAAGAGTGGGCATATTCGTGCTGAAACGACATACAGGGAGTTGCTGCCGGCATCGAGTGAGCCCAGACAGGATTCCTAAACACAGAGCTTTGACGTGTGACTTGCCAGAGCGATCATTTCAATCCATCAAGGATTATGAATCAGTTATTGTGTTCATCTCAGAGGCGGAGCCTGAGGTGACCATGATGGTGTGAGCTTGTTACTATGTAATTATACAAAGAGAAAATAAGAAGAAACGAGGAAAGGATGAAAGGTGGGCGATGAAAAAAAAAAAAAAAGTCGAGCGGACGACAACTCTAGGTTGGGTTTCGTTGTATGGCAAAATTTATTCGGGCCGCAGGTCGCCGCGCTTAGGTTCTATGTATGGGAGTCGAAACGCCGGCATCCGAAGAGAGTCAGTTTTCCTTTTTTTTTTTTTTTTTTTTTTTTTTTTTGATCGGGGAGGGCGGACGTACGGATGAGGGGGTGGAGCTGGGCCAGATACACGATAGCCCACATGAGATAGCAGCATACGAGAGTGGCGAGGAGGGCGGTGCGAATGACCCTGGGGTACAAGAAGGAGCGAGAAGCAAGAAAAGAGTGAAGCCATGTATGAGCCTTGTGAGAAGCGAGGAGGTGGTTCAGCGGGAGGGAGAGAGAGAGAGAGGACATTACATCTGGTCGTCGCCCTTCGGCGCACTCATCCAGCCCACCGTCCCCAGCAAGGCCACCACCGCTAGCACCCCCACTATCGTCCAGCCGCCCATCGTGTCTCAGATCACGCTTTGGCTTCCGTAGAGATGTCTCGTCTTCTCCTGCCTGTTTATGTGTGTTTGTGTGTGCTGCTGCTGAGTCCGCTCCGTTCTGGTTTTTTCTTTGTTGGTTTCTGCTCTGAGCCTCTCCTGCCCTCCCCTCCTGCGAAACCCTGCTCGACTGTCACAGACCTGTTTTCTTCCCGCCTTTTCTCCACAATTCATCTAGAGAAATGCATACACAAACCAATAAATACTAATTATTACCTTGTCCATCATTCACAGAGAAATCTTCATGAAAAAAAAAAATTGAAACATCGTTATAATACAAAAAGACTTAATGCTTGGTACCAACAAAGAGATTGGGCATGATAAGGAGGAGGGGAAGAACTAGTCAACATGGGGGAAAAAGAGATTGTGATGTAGCATCAGGGGTATGTCTACAATGAGCCTAATTCCCCTTCTAGCCAATTTTCTTGGTGTTCCTGAGCACAGTTTCTCATGTTGATTCAATTGAGCCACAGAGCTAAAAATTTGGCTCTTCTTGAATTTTTCCTTTTCATCTTTTGCAGTTAAAGAGTTTCAGAAACATGAACTAGTGAAACATTGGGAAGTCCAAGAGGACAAGTAGTTACTCCCAGAAACACATAAACTTGTTGGATTTAATATGGGTTACACTCAACCATGTTAATCTTGGTTGAAACCATCTGAGTTGATGTAAATTCAAGATAGGTAGCTCAGGTTTATAGTCACCCAATTGATTTCAACCAATGTAAAGTTCACTGATTTAATCAAAACTGAACTAGAATGAGCTCAAACAACTCGGATGTTCTGGTAATGTTTAGTAAGCACACCAGGTAAAAACTGGGTAAGTTAATGAACTGACATGTTTGAATTCAATATTTGATCATTGCTTCTCATGAAAGAAAAGAAAATGAATTCGGTAAGGGTTTGTATCCCTCACTAGACTGTGGTGCAGGGTTTCTAGAACCAATGAGGGTTGTATTGCAGCTGGAAGGGGAACAGGGATTCTAGATGGGAGACAGGATATCTCTCTGTAATTACAACAATAACTAACAAGGTTTTGAGAAGGAGGAATGAGAAATGAGAGAGGAAAAAAGAGAGGAGGGAAGGTGCTTACCTAGACAGGAGATTTCTGCCCTCTAAGTGAGGAATGGAAGTCAACTTAAGTTCACTATACAATGTGTGAACCAGTGTGAATAACACAAGGAGGGGGGTTTACAACTTCAGCTTTCATTCAAAAGGGAGCCCAAATTAAAATCTCTAACTCATGAATTGTCTTCCTCCATCTCTTCACAAAATCTGCATTATGTTTGTCAAAAGTAAGAAGAAATTTAAAAGTAAGAAGAAATTTAAAATTAAGGAGAATTTCAACAGGGCTTACCATTCAGCAGTTTTGTGGGGAACTTTGGAGTGGGTCATATGGGACTGTGACTGGTACATACAGATTTAGGCATGCAGGTTGTACAGCAGCAACATGATGAAAAATCCCACTGCCTTGTAGATACCTCTAGAAAATCTGCTTTATTTATGCAAAATTGATGTAAAGGAGGGGAACACTAAACATTCCTGAGTGTTCCAGACACTTAGGAGGAAGTGGGTTGTATAATCAGCATATTGTAGGAACAAATAGCTGGTTTTTATTCATTACTTAGCCAACTGAATGGTGTGGAAAGAAAAACTGCTCAGCTGTGAACTGAAAGTCCTCTCCCGGTAGATTCAAGAGTCTTTGGTTTCTTCTGCAGAAAACTTCATGCCAAGTAAGTACACCTTCAAATCTGTTAATAAGCACTCCCTTTCACAGCCCTTTGCTGACGTGCAACCCAGAAAGAGATTCTGAATTTTATGCCTTGAGTTCCCTGAAGTGACTTCTTTTTCTTGTATTTTTCCTTTGGATTTGGAATATTTCAATAATAAGATGATGATAAGATGTACAATATCTATGATACAACAAGTCCAACCCCCCCCCTTCTCAACTCCCTGCTCCCCGCATGCTCCGCACTTCTGCACTCCACCACCATTGATTTCCACTCCTTTCAACACCATCCTTGTCTGCCTCCAAGCTCAAGCCCCCCACTTCCCAAAACCCAGAACCCTCTTGGCTTTGCAGCCAGATCCATTTTTCCCCCTGCAGCGCTCTCTGGTAAGACCCTCCTCCAATGTCCGCTCAAGCCCCCAAAATCCTCTAATGACCACCACTGACTATCTGCCTGCATTTTATACACCTTTGATGATAAAGATTTCTCTCCAATTTCAATTTGATAGTTAATAAATACCACATCAACATGATTGAGGTGGCCTATATTTCTGATTACCAGAGCTTGAAAAAACATGTAATAGAGTCTAGTGGATTGGGATGGAGATTGGGAATTTATTGGACTGACAGCACATCATTCCTTGCAAATATACAAACCAGAATGCATTGATATTCTCAAGGGAAAGGAGCAGCTGACATTTCTCAGAAAATCAGCTTGGATATTATCCCCAACAAATCAGGTATAAATCCAAGTTGCATCAACATAGTTTCCATACAAACACACCATGTTTATCCAATTAACATCTGACAAACTAGTGTCAAAAAGAGGAGCCTAACTGAAGCATGAATCACTGGGGCACCTCAAGGGGTGCCTAAACTGACAGCCTTAGAGATACTACAGAGTATCCAAAAGCCTGCATAATAGTTCATATCTTCTTTATTATTGATAAAACATATAATATTAGTTCACATATAGTATTTCCATGTAATTTTACCTGTTTGCCCACTGGGTCTAATCCTAAATTCCTACTCCTTCTGGTACTTTGGTAATTCTCAAAGTTAATTGGTGCTGTGGACTGTGCAACATAAATACATAATCAGGAATTTATAGTATTTACCTGGAGAGCTCAGAAAAGTACATGCAAGTTGTGTACATAGTTCAAACCTTGTGAGAAAAGAAGCTGAGAAATATTCTTTAAAGTTACAACAGTCCTGTAACCTTTAGAATATACCAAACTTTGACAAGTCAATGGCAATTCATCCATATCCACTCTATCCAGGAAAAAAAGGGTCTTGTTGTAGTTGACTATACAATGCAGCATGATGCCATGGGGATATAGAATGAATTTAAGTGCATCAACATTAACTATGGTGCAAGATGACACCATTATGGCATCATTTGATGTAAGAATGGTGAAATATACTATAACCCTCTAGTAGCTCCTTGGCAGGACCTCTAGAATATGAAAGAAGGCCTTCTTTGGCCCTGAAATCATCAGCATATTCACCCACCAGCATACAGTGAGTATCATGGTGAATATCCTCCTCCTACTTCAAGAGTAGTACATACAGCCGTTTGTTCTTCTTTCACCAATCCTGGGGTATTGGTCAGATCCCTTATACTTCCCCATTTAAGCCTGCCCTTATTCCTTATAAAGTAGTTGCTGCAAGACCACCTCTGGCTGATTCAACCTGATCAAGTGCTTGCCAGCTGCTGCTCTCATATATTTCTAAACCCAAGCATACTCTCTAATATCACCTCTTCCTCAGTCCTCTGTATATCAATTATTTGGTTTTGAAGGGGTTATCTCCTGCCTTATACTCCCAGTGTAGTATTTGGTGGGTCAGGAGAATAGAATCAACCCCATTTGATGGTAATTTATCCATAAAAGGAGGGTGGAAGAGAGTAATTTCTGCCTTTAAGATTCCTTCAGCACCGTGATAGTACTTGGTTTGTCTGTTGACAGTACCAAAGTTTCATACACAGAGCTGACATAAACATGTCCCCGCTGTGAGAATACCAGGCCTGGTTGGGCTCATCCCATTCAATCTGTGGTTGAGCTCACTCATCCTATTCACCATTGGTTGAGATGGAGTGAAGTGACAGGATATTGACACTGCCAGAAAACCTCACATGGCTGGGCTCATCTTTGCCAACCAGGGGGCTCAATCAACCTATCTGTTAACATAAGTTTTGACATGATCTGATTCAATATAAATACAAGTTTATAGCTGGTGACTTGGAATTATAATATTACATCAGTGGTGTTCAGCCAATATTAACTTGATGGTTGAGTAGCTAGGCTGAAATAAAAAAAAAAGTATGGCTTAATGCTGTGAAGATTAAATAGGATGAACTCAAATTAATTGAGGCTTGCTTATGGCCATGCATGTCCGTCACGTTTTGTCCAGTTCTTCCTATATATCCTGCTCTGTAACTCTTCCGGTCTTCTGGTTCTCCCTGTGCAGTCTGGTCATATTCTTGTCTTCATCTCAGCTCCTCTGGCTAACGTTCCGTACCACAGCGGGCCAGAGGGGAAGATTTGAGTTTTTTTCCCCATGAGAAATGATTTTCCCCAGAGTTGAGTCCATCGGAACCTATCCCTGGCAGATCCAAGAACCAATTCGAGGCCAAAAAAGTCGCTTTTTGAGAAACAGGGGGACTATTTCTTCAAAGCACATTCCGCGCCATCACTCCTACACACTCGTCATCTACACCTATACTCATCACACTGTACCCTCCAATTCATTCAAGCGTAGAATGACTCAGTTTATGGATCCTGCCATGCATGTACAGCTTGCAGATCCAACCTCCTTTGACTCATCAGGTCCAAATTTATCAAGCTTCAGCATAAACTGGTGCTGGGACTGATGATAAAAGAAAAAGATATAACCAGTTTAACACCACCCAAGAAGAAGAGTGTCGACCCTAAATGTTTGGACAAAACTCCACCTCACTCCTGGACACACGAGCAGGGGGAGTTTCTGGAACAGATCACTAGATGTATCTCTCGTGGTCTGGCCCCCGACAATGGCAACTTGAACAAGAAAGGCTGGACTCACGTGATGAATCACCTCAACGAACTGTTTGATTTGACCCTCACTTGCGATCAAATCAAGAATGCGAAGAATCAACCCCGCGATTTATATGTAGATACAAAGTTCTTCCGCGAGCAAAGCGGGTTTGGATGGGACCTGGAAAACGAAACCGTCACATGAGCGGATAGCAAAACGTGGGATGAGTTGATCAAAGCTCATCCCCACCACAAACTTGGAAAGCTGATGGGCAATTTGTTCCCATTCTACGACCTGGCTCATCAAGTGTTCAGTGGAACTTTGGCGACTGGCAAAATAGCGGCAGAGGAAATGACGAACTTGACAATCCCCACAGCAGCCAATGACACCCCCCAAGTACAGCCCATTATAAAACCAAAAAAAAAAGAAAAGAAAGAAAAAGTTCGTTGGCTCCTATCTCAAGTGATGAAGAGAAGGAAGGAGCCGCTGTTTCCAAACAATGCAGGGAGTCGAAGAACTAGGTACCCGTACTCTTGGTGGCCTCATAACAGCCCTCAAAAAGGCGACGGCCCCCAAGTCACAACAGCTGAACCCTACTGGCACCCCCTCAGAAATAGCGATTGAGAAGTGTACCGCCATGTTTTCAACCAAGGTATCAGATGATACCTTGATTGAATATGTAGTTTTCCTTGAACAAGATGTGAAGGCAAGGACATTCCTCTATTTGTCTTGAACTTCGACTCGAACAATTTGTGAAAAATGGCTTGACCAAGAAGTTCACCGGTCAGCGGCCATTTAACCTGTATCCATGTTGTTCATTTTTTTTCTTTTCAATTGTTGGTCCTATGTGATTCTTTTTTCACTTTATTTCTTCAAATCTTTGCCCAGGCCCTCGTTCAACAGTCAACCCGATATTTATTAGTTTTTTTTTTCAAATGTTTGACTCGGCCGGCTTGTTCAACTTTCAACCTTTTCTTTGCCTTGGCCTGTTCATTTTTTTCATATCATATTCTCAAAGAAAGATAAATAAAAAATGTGTTGACGATATGTAACATCACACCACACAAGAAAAAGCATCCAAAAAGCGACTAGATTCTGTTGACGACAGCGCGAGAGGAGGTGTAAGTGTGGTGCTGCTCCCACAGTTTGATGGCGAGTCAATCATACCTTGACTTCATGTGTGCATCATCCTATGCACTCGCAGGCGGCCGATGGTTAAGTTCAACAACAACCAGTCCATTGGAATTCGGGAGGTCCGGTCGAGTGTATCCTTGAAAAATTATCTTCTCACTCTCGTGCTTTTGAGTCAAGTTCCATAGACAGCACGGAGCATAAATAAGTCGGACCCGTTTGTTGAGGTTGACTTCAGGTGTGTTTGTGAGGATTGGAATTCTTTGAATACATCCAAAGATACGCTCAACAACATTGCGAATGTAGAGCTTCTTTTTGTTTTCCGGGCGGAGACGAGCACTTGCTTGCTGAAGTTGCTCCTTGAGATGGTATCTGGCTCCCCGGTATTGAGTCATCAAGCCTTGGCAAATACAGTATCCTGCGTCCACCAAAAAAATGCTTGTTGCCAAGGATGCGGAAGCCTTGGGTGATTGCATCATTGAAGACCCGAGTGTCATGTGTGCTTCCCTATCCCGCAAGCACAAAAACAAATTCTGAGTTGAAGTTTACGGCCGCCATGATACCCTTCCGGGCCCGGTAATTGCTTTGCATGTTCGCCGGCACTCGTGCTGGTAAAAACACACCATCCAGAGCGCCAAGACAGTTTATGGATGGTTTGAGGTTTGGGTTGTGACAGATAGTAACGGGCTGATGACAAGCGGCAAGGTTAAACTGCTGTAGAGAGCATTCAGAACCGATGAGAGGTATCTAAGTATTCATCGGATCAGTGTTTATATTCCTTAACCTCAGATCAATAAGCCCACAAACCTGCGGACAGTGCATAATCCTCGCCGAAACTTCAATGCCGTTTGTCGTATTGCGTTATGGTGACAAACAACATCCAAAAAAATCAACACCTGCTTCTCTCCCAATACCGATTGGCCGTCTTCAAGCAGATCATTGGTGCGGAAGGTGGACACGAGCTCATAAAATGTGTGGCGATCCATACAAGCGATCTCTCGGAACAAGTCCGGACGGGCATCCAGCAAGAATTGAGGGTACAAGGCCCTTCTTGCATCCCCGTAATAAGGCTCAGATTCGAATTTGTTCCACATTTCTGAAGTAAAGAGGACGGCTATTGGTGTGACAATGTCAGCAATAGCGAGTTTTGGGTTTGGTTGGATGCAGCTAGGGAGGTAGGTCGTGTTGGTCTTTGGGTTACATGGTTGGGGGGCAGGGGGGTGGCTGACGCTGACCTTGATCAAGTGAATGGATCAGATCAGGCTTGTGTAGCGCGGTCAAGCCATGTTTTTCTCTGGCATCATCCGCGATCAAGCCATGTTTCTCTGTGGCATAATCCGGCCATGTTTCTCTGTGGCATAATCCGTGGTGGTACACGATTCCAGCAATACTGCTGTTTCTGGAAACAGTTTGTGCGCGGGAAAAAAATGTAGCTTTTGAACACGCGCAGAAACAGCTCCCAGAAACTGCCAGGAAGAGTGGTACAGGGCCTAAGAATTGAGCAACAATAAAACAAACACATCAATTTTCAAAAAACAACATGGAGTCAAAAGCTGATGAATGACATCAAAGACAAGCCAAGTGACTTAGATGGAAGCCTGAGTTAGACTTACATATAAATCATGTTTGTATGCATATAGATGTGCATGTTTACTTGTTTATTATGGAAAACAATCAGCATAAAGAAAGAGGGGAAAAAAAGGATTCGAGTAGAACAAAATGAGTTGGGCAGGATCTATGAGTACACTGGAGGAAATGATGACATTATTATGAACAAAGAAAATTTGGAGCCAAGGTGAAGGGCAAAGATGTGATGGGTGAGGGAATGGGAGGTTGAGAGAAGAGTTTATCTCACTTGGTCTGAGTGAAAAAGAACGCAAAGCAGATTGGCTGCCGGAATCAGACATCCTCCAGTGACAACAACTGATATAAGGGAGGGGTCGAGTCAAGATCAAGAGTTGGTAGCAGACGAGTTGGCAGCGCCTGGGATAGCCCCATCGTCGATCCAACTTGCTTCCACTGTTGCCCGGACCTTCTTGATGTAATCCTTCATGTTATCTCGGTACAAATTCGCGGCCTCGGCATTCGCAGGTCTACATAGAGAAGAATTGAACATCAGCTGCCCTCGACGAGCTGCTGCTTCATCAGTCGATGCGCGGCTTACGAGTTGGGGTTTGGATCATGTAGCAAGGATTGGACAGAAGTTAAGATGGCGGCGACATCGTAGGTTGGAGACCATCGATTTTGTAATATGTCCAGACAGAGCTCCCCATTTGCATATACGTTCGGGTGGAACATTTTCGAGAGGAACTTCACCGTAGGGGCTGTGAACAGAGGATATGGGCCCGCAGCAAGCTCCAGGAATTTGAGTATTCCGATCACTGCTGAACCGGCGATGAGATGAGAATGAGAGTAGGGCAGCGCACGTTTGTTTGGATAAGATTCATCAAAAGTCAAAATGAGTCGGAAAGTTCCATCTTCGAAAGGCGTATCGGCTGCAGGCAAAGTATAAAATGGTGCGAGGGCTCAGCTGTGTCCAGATGCATGGTGGCACCAGGACAACAATCAGCTGGACGAGAGGAGCAGAGACTAACCAGGGCCAAAGATGACGGCGTTCCAGACCATGATGTTATCGGAACATGGGGCCCCACTGATTCCGCCCGGAGGATCGGAGGATAGACGCTTGAAGTCCCGGATCAATCTTCTCCTAGATGCGGTGGACTAAATTAGAAGCAGAGGTCAGAAGGCTAGCCGTTTAGTAGCATGCTGGAAAGATGGTGCAGATTCGATGGAGAAACCAGTGAAATGAGGAATCCGTACCATGGTGTTGGTCTGCTTCTCGTTAAGGATCGAAGAGTGTGTGAAGATGGTGTTGATGGTGGTCTCAGGGTTTCGAGAAGCTTCCTCGGTTGTGGCGGGGCAGCCAGCCGGCTCAGTGTGAGGACCTTTTTGGCCGGCCGGACAAAGCCCCGGGGGGCAATCACAGCTCCCCGGGGGCACCCAAAAACCATCCGTCCAGCCCGCGATGGCGCTGACTATTGCCACATCCATTCAGGCTCAGAGCTCCAACAGCCGAATATACGGGATGGAGGAATATCCGTCAAATTCTATTGATTGGAAATTCGCGGCTTCTGGGTCCGCAACCTTTTTGTAACTGCGAGATAAAATTAAAGGTTAAGAAGGAGTGCCTGTAACCCCCGAAGATCTTTCTCAAAGAGGAGGGGATTACAGTGATGATAAGCAACCCAATCCTAGTACTTCCAACCGAAAAACTCTGTATTTTTCTTTGATAGAAAGACACTGAGCAGACCAATATCCACTAAACACAAATCCTCCCCCCATGAAGCGACAAAAATGCTAGGAGAAAATCTGCCGCTAGGAAAGATTCAAGGTGAATAAGTTTCTGGTAAAAATAAAATAAATCACCTGAAATGCATCCATCTCATTTTTATTAGTGTGGAAGCTCCTCCTCACCTGCCAAAGCACTTCACACAACAATTCACATACATAACATCTTGAACATACACTTTATAATCTCAAACTTTTAGCTTGCACCCTATTCATCAGGGATTTTTTTGGCTGGGGAAATTGTTGAAATTTTATTTCACATCTATCATTCTTTATTGAAGTTAGAACTTTTTTTTCTTTTAATTTCAAGTGGATAAAAACTGTAGATTTGAATGGAAAGTTGAATGAAAAGTGATATTTTGAATCTGCCTAATTCTGAATAAGAATTGTTGAATGAAATATCCCAAATTTATGTCTTATGAGTGTCACTATAAAAATAATCATCTGTCACTGCAAAAAAAAAACTTGCTCAACTGCCTGAAGTTGACATGCAGAAACTCCCAGAAAGCTTCTGTTTTTACTCTAACCTTTATCATGATTGATTCAACAAATCTTTATGCACAGTGACTGTGCCAAAAAAATTACATATGCAAACAGGTGGAGTTTGGATGTCAGCTTGGCTGGAGTTTGCTGCATGTTCACTGCAGGCAGTTGAGCAAGTTTTTTTGCAGTGTGTTCTTAGTTTTGTAATTAATTAAATATTTTGGTTTGGATATTAACAAGTTTTCATGTGTTCCTGTACCTCCATTCCTATGCATAAATAATAAACATTGTAATTCACTTGAGAAAGTAGGGTGTACCTGTGGGTGAACCCTACAGATATTAAAAATTTCCTTGGGGTTCCGCATGGTTTGGAAAAATGAATTTTTAAATTAAATTTATTTTTGAACTCCTCTAGCCAATGGTGGGCCACTACAATACACCCCGTTTTTTGGGTGCTACACATTAGCATAGCAGCCATTTTTTTGGCCTTTTCTGGTAGTGTTGGAAGGGGTTTTGTTATGATCCTGTAACCCCCTCTGGGACTTGCCAGGGGTGTCCCAACTAAGGG
>LAVV01010564.1:0-11902 GCA_001263375.1 Puccinia sorghi
CTATCTTCCTCTTTTCCATTTACACTCACTTCCTTCACTTGTAGATACTGATCAGAGATCTTTCTCTCCTGTCTAAACTGCAATTGAATCTACCTTGGTACTAGAAACTTCCCTCAGGAGCTATTGAGCTCCTTTCCTAGTTTTTCCAACAGACAGTGAAGGACTCAAACAGAGTCCTTACACTTAACCCCAGAAATCTTTCTGTTGGCAGATCCAAACAGAATCAAAGTTCAAAAACAATCCATCCTTGCTGGTTTTTAATTGGCATCAACCAATCTTGCTCTTGAATTGAGCACTTCGGACAGCATCTGCGCAACAGCTCAGTGAAAGCAACTGAGCAAATCATGATTTGAAATCATCAAGCTGAATAACCATCCTGGGATGGTTGCATCTTGCTGATTTTACTTTCAGCCTCATGCTCCACACTCAACTTCATTGGCTGAAGAAACCTTGGCATTTGATCAATTTTTACTGACTCCTGGAATCTCAATTACTTGGTACCTCTCTGCATTTTGTAATCACCTTGCTTTAAGCCATTTCCAGTACTGTTGGCAATCTTGTGATCTAGCAATATCCGCTTGCCAGTGCCCTTGTTTCCCAACTCGCAAGTGAATATGGACTTTTGCCAATGTTTGATTTGTGTTCAACAATTTGCTGGCTACAACTCTGATTGCCATTAAAGATATGTAAAATACATATCCCAACAAAATAAAGCCAAAAATGTAAAATTGTATCTCATCAAACTTGCCTCTGTTCTGCCAGAATCCTTGACTACCAGTAGTCAATCCAAAGAAACCACCTCAATCAGTGAATTGTCCAAAGATGGACAGATCTTTCCTTATGAAGCTCATAAACGCATATTCAGCTAGCTCATTTATCTGCTCATGCTTTGTAATTTTCACAGACTGATTGATTCTTTTGTGGTTAAAAAGCCTTTATTGTGCTTTTCATATCCTGGCTGCATGTTTTTTGCCTCAGTTGCAAAAAGTGTGCCATTGCTTGCAAACACATTTTCAAGATAATCCAAGAATCTTAAAAAGCCGCAAACCCAATTCAAATCCTTGAGAAGGTCCCAAGATACTCAAGCTAATGTCAAAACAGCACAACTTGATGCAGTCCTTGTCAAACAATTATGCTGCCGTATATGCTTCAAGACCTACAACCTTGATGAATCAGCTCCTTGGCTTTGCTCCTATACAGCTTTTCCCACCTCAACCCCCTGCAACAATGAATTATTCCTGCAGAAAAAGGTGTTTCGTGGACTCAGAGATCCTGGTGTACCCAGTCGAAACTGACAAAAAACTTATCCAGAAAAGACCGGAGTGTATCTATGCGGGTCAGACAATCAGGAATTGGCTTGAATTGCTCCTTGAAAAGAGTGACATTTAGGAAGCAATCAATAGGTGTTATACCCTAGTCAGAAGCAGTGATTGTATGTATGATGTACAGCATGGCACTTCTTTCAAGAATCTTGACTGGGACAAAAAACAAAATTCATTGAACATTTTCCTGTCCATTTCCATTGATTGGTTTAATCCAAGAGGCCTCAAGATTGGTGGAAAAACTGAATCAACAGGCGTGATTACTTTTACCTGTCTTAATCTTCCTCCCAAAATCTGAAACAAGCCCTCAAACATCTGCCTTGCAAAAATTTCTCCCGGACCCAATTCACCCAATCCACAAACTGTCAAACATCTAATGGCTCTGCATGTAGAGGAGCTCATCCAACTTGAATCCGGCATCTCAATTGCCACCCATCACTATCCAAATAAGCAACCAGTTCAAGTTAAACTCATATGTGTTGTTGGTGATCTTCTTGCAACCAAGAAGGCTGCTGGATTTTCTGACCACAATGCAACACACTCATGGTGTCTGGCTTAGTTGGTGGATCTTGACTCTTTAGAACGTGGTGCACCTAGAACGCAAAAAAAGGCCCTCAAATACGCTCAGAAGATCAAGGAGTGCAGAGCGAAGAATTCTCAGGACACACTTCTCAGAGCTTATGGTGTAAGATGGTGGGAACTAAATGGACTAAGTTACTGGGATCCTACCCAGCATGTCTTTCTTTGAATTATGCATAACTGTCTTGAAGGCATCCTCCAAACACATCTCTGGTATTTCTGGGGATTCCATCTCACTTCTCAGTCAAAAACAGCCAAAAGACAATCCAATGTACTCAGTTCTTGGTCAGCAAAGCGTGCTAAATTAGATGATTCAGCAATGGAGCTTGATTCAATACTCAAAGATTAAGATGGAACCAATGAGGGGGAAGACAACATCTTGCGCAATGGTGGACCTATGGGGAACTTCTTTTCAGAAGGTGACATTGAATGGTTTTGCTCTAGTATTGTTAGAATGTTGAGGTGAGATTCAAGAGATTTTGAATGAAGAAGACCGGTGAGGCCTGAAATCAGCAAAGCTGATGAAGAAGAACCCGTTAACTCGTTCAAAGGGGCTCAAGTGCCTTTGAACGGAGTACTCAGAGGAGGGGCTCAAGTGCCTACTCAAGGATGCTGTGTGGTCAGGACAGATAAGTTTTTATTCACTCTAGTCATGGCGCTTAAATAGACTAGATACAAATGGCTGAAATGTGGGACAAACAACACATTTATTATGAATAAAGAAAAGTGGATAAAATAATGTGAAAGAAATGTGATTCCTCATATGGACAGGATCACAGAATTTCAACAAATCAGAAATAAAGAGAAATAAATAAAGAGAAATAGAGAACAAACATTTAGGTATTCAGGACTGAGTGTTAAAGGAAAAACAAGTGATTCTGAGTTGGTGAAAGGCAAGTGACAAGTCTGTGTAATTCCAACACTGTGAATCTAAACCTCTGGTGGATAGGACACAATAAGTATAAGAGAGATTAGTAAGAATGAGGAATAATGTTTTTATTTTTATGAATAATCAAGGTGAGGATTTACACAGTTTGAGACTAGAGTAAGCAGAGAAAATTTGCAATGCCTGTTCCTGAAATGAAACAGGGAAATTTACCTGATCAGAAGAACTGATTCATTCCTATTTTTGATTCCAAAGGAGACTTACTAAGGTTATTTAAAGGAAACCCTATTTGATTTTATTTGATGGTCAAAAATCATAGAAATCCAAGAGATGATGAAAGGTTTGGGAGGAGCTGATGAGAATTGTTGTAGGGAATAAATAAGAGACTTATTGAAGAATCAGAATGAAAGAGTTTAGCTATAAAGGAGACTCACTGATTATTTTATTCCTGACACTGTGTAGTAGGAGGGAGAAAATAATGTGAAGGTCCTTGGATTCTAGAGATAGTTCTGGTTGAGAATCCTGGCTCTTGATGATGCTGATTTAAAGTTGGAGATGGGAAGAAGGTGGAAAGAGGCTGAGATACCTCCGGAGTCATCCTCAGTGAACATTTTTGTCAGATATGTGTATGAAACTTGGGTACTATCAACATAAGTTCTATCACTGTGCTGAAGGACTCTTATCAGAAGCAACTACTGTCTGCCACCATCCTTTGTGGATATATTAAATAAAAAGTGATTAATTCCACACTCCTGAAACACCAAATACTATACTGGGAGTATAAGGCAGGAGATAAACCCCTTCTCAACCAAACACATGATATACAGAGGTTTTGGGAAGAGGTGATAACAACAGAGGGGTAAGCTTGAGATAATAAAAATATTTACAAGAAGCAGCTGGAAAGTAACTGATCAATTTGACTCATCCAGAGGTGGTGGCAAAACTGAGCCTTCTACGCTAATGGTAGTAATAGTGCAGTGTAGCATAGCGTAAAACCACTAAAAGCTAATGGCTTATGTCTTATTTGTTATTGGTTTTTCACTAAAACTAATGGAACAAGGCCAAAAAAGTCCTTGTTACACTACAATATACCGCTTTGTAGCATAAAATATCCGCTAAAAAAAGCTGTAGCCTAACGGCCTGTAGCACCGCTAATGCTACAGATTTTTGGTGTTATTTCTCATCTATTTGTATACTGGGACACTTGTGGCAAAGCTAGAATTTATTATATGCATTCTCTTGATGCGCACAAGGAAATAAAGTTTTTCTTTTAACTCTGGGAATAAATATCAACATCATTCTTCATGATCATATAATTAATAAGAGCAGGTAAAAAAATAAGTTTGGAGGAGATTAATCATGGGGTATTTCTAATGAAGCTATTTGCAGGACAACATATTGGTGGTATCTACTTTCTCCAAATCTGACAGGATCAGCTTTGATAAAAGGTGAACACAAATATGATTGAATGATCGAATTTCAGAGCAGACTTTTTGAGCAAGAGAAGTGTGTGAAGAGAACACAATAAAGCACATAAGCAAGTGGAGAACAAAACAGACCTGAGATCAAGGAATGAAGTGAGACACGCAAATTGATGATGGAGAAAGTAAATAAAGACCTGAGTTATGGAGAGTGGATCAGCTTGATGAAAAGGTGAACACCAAGATAGATGAATGAGAATAAAAGAAATCAGTATAACATGGCCAGTGGCCCTTTTTTTCAACTATGTTTTATCCTTGCCTGAGGCACAGAAAAATGTGACTATACTTGGACTAACTGTCTGCCATTCAACAAAATCTCATGGCACCAGTGGATACTTGCTGATCCCATAATTACCTTGTTACAGCATCAGACAGGATATGCATGTTCATGGCTTTCCCTGTTGGATAGCAATGAATTCCCACCACATGACCTGTTACCAAAAACTACAACTTATACCTGAATGTTTCTTAATTTAATAATCTGGTACAAAACCAAAAGCTTCAGAGGCTGGATTTTTTTTTTTTTAACAAAAAAAAAAAGTTTTGCATACAACAGTGGGAGTCTCCAGAGAGATAAAATAAATAGGGCAGTTCATGGACTTCTGATTTGCTTTGAAAATTGCAGTTTAAGCAAGGTTTATGTAAGGTGAGATGGAGTTACCTTTTTGAGGCATCAGCAAATTAGGTGTGGAAATTAGCAGTTGATGAACCTCCCTAATAGCTACCACCCATTTCATCAGATGAGATATCCCTCCATTCAGTAAGCTAATTAGTTACATCACAGCCTTTATCCTTCCACCATGAAGTAGTAATCCACATATCACGCTCATCATGGACGACGGGAGTTTCGCAGAGAAAGGGTTTATATAAAAAGCCGATGAACAGGTCCCGTCCGCGCTCCCGCGGGGGCAGCCCCGGACGGATCCCCGGGAGGCAGATTGCTCTGGCTTTGGACAACCAACTGCGTGGCGACTTGTGTAACTTCGAATATCCGTTTGGCGTATAATTGGACTTCTCCTTCTCCGATGTCCCCACGTCTCACCGCCACCCGCGAACATGTCAAACGGATTCTACTCACAAAAGACCGGTACACTCTCGTCGCCGCGATGCTTCTTCTGGCCGAGGGACTCCTCATCACCGCTATCATCAAATATGTGAGATGTCAGTCGTCTTTTGATTTTTTTTTGAAGGGGGGAAAGATGGATTAATGTCCTGATGATTGTCGCACGAAATTTCAAACGGTAATGGTCTTGATTAGATACAGAAATTGATTGGGTCGCATATACGCAACAAATTCGGGGCTATTCGCACGGCGAACGAAATTATCTCAAGTTAAAAGGCGATACGGGTCCACTTGTGTGAGTATCTTGATCTTGATATTATGTTCCATTGGAGCGGGTCAGAGCTCTGCCTTAATAAGATCAGACCACATAACATTCCCCTCCCGCATAGCGTAGAATATCACGCGAAAAGTTAAACTCTTGAAGGAGGGAATCTCAGGTGCTTGTGAACTGGATCCCTCCTCTATGTCGGTGCAAACCTTCTGACTGTTATTTTGGGGGGGCAAAAAAAAAAAAAACATGTATATGGATACAATTGCGGGGGGGCTTTTTTTTGCTAGTTATCCAGCCGGCTTTGTCCACGTTTATTCAGTCCTATATTCTCTCACTCAACAGGGACAAGACGTGAAGCTAGCGCAATATCTATTTGGAGTCGTATATCTGATCACCATGGGATTTGTATTGGCGATATACAAACATTGCCACTCGGTAAGCTCATATACTCTGTGTGACGTAAGATACAAAATCGATTTATTTTCCGTTTCGGGTTGTTTTTTTGGTTGTTCAACTGGCCAGCTTCCGACCTATGCAGTTTTGAGTTTGATACTCTCGAAAAGATTGCATTCAATTTATGTCTTGAGATTGTTTAACGATGGTGTTGCGATGATGGCGTTATACATCAGCATTTGGTGTTTGGTCACGAGAAGATGGAACTGGTCTGCCTTGTGGTTTAGGTGAGTGAGAACAGCTACACTCATACATCAGAGCGCTCTAGAGAGATAATTAATCTTCTCATTCTTACTACACCGTTAAACACAACAGTCTCGCCCTGTCGATCAAGATGAATATCCTGTTATTCTTCCCAGCGTTTGGATTTATCTATTTTCAGATGGTCGGTCTACTGAGAACGATGAATTTGATATTAATCATTGCACTGCTCCAAGTTAGCTTCTGTTTTGATTTCAGAGAATCGAGTTTTTTTATTTATTTTTTTCCTCTTGAATGACCAAGAACTGATTGACTCGTACATGTGCACAGGTGTGTTTAGCCATGCCGTTCTTGATGGGATTTCCTCGTGAATATCTGAGCAAGGCATTCGAGTTCAAGCGAGTGTTTGAATACCAATGGACGGTGAACTGGCGGATGATGTCAACGAGCACCTTCTTATCGCCCGGCTTTGCGACCTTACTCACGGCGCTTCATCTTTCAACGCTTGTCTGGTTTGCATGGACTAGATGGAGTCGGGCCTTTGGCGAGGATGGCCTCATCTCACTAGTCGTCAGAGGACTCAAGAATTGGACAGCACCAGCAGCCAAGCGGCCCAAGGACTTGACGCCCGATTGTAAGCGAAAGATATGTCTTATCTTGAGTAGATTGCAGGAAATTGATATTGGGTACTTTTTTTAGATATGGTCAAAGTATGTTTCACATGTAATTTGATTGGAATCATATGTGCCAGGACATTACATTACCAATTCTATAGTTGGTATGCGCATCAAATCGTCTTCCTAGCGTGGCAAACCCCGTACCCGGTACTTGTGCGGTAAGCTGCTGCTTCCCCATGACATGGTTCTGTATGAGCCTTGCCCACTCAAAGTTATTAAATTGAGGCATAAATTCACCCCGTTGGTTATTTTTCAGGCTGGTATTGATGATGGCGATTGAGTACAGTTGGAACGTGTTTCCTGCCACGGCCAAGTCGTCGATGATCCTTTTCATGTCTAACTTGTTGCTGCTGTTGGGGACTTGGTGGTCATCTGATCGTCCATCATCATATTCCACCACTCCGCGTGTATCAAAGAAGAAACACAAGCAGACTTGATACTTTTTATATTTATGTGCAACAGCAGTCCAACTTGAATACCGAGCCATTCATTTGTTAGAGCTATTGACTCCACATCGTTGAACATGTCCCTTCATGTGTAATCCTGTAGCACAGATGAGATTCATGTTGCTGAAGTGGGTTCCAAATCGAAGAGCCTGCCCACCTTGATCTCCTCCCACTCTCAACGACTTGCAGTTCAATCCTTGCTGCTAGATATGAAGACTTCCCGACAATTCAATCAAAGAAGCAAATTCCACATTTCGGATCCGAGACATACTCAAGCTCAAGCGAGTTTCGTGATTGCTACTTGGTGTTATGATTTTTTTTCTTTTTTTTGCGTTGCGTTAATTGTACACATACAATTTTTGACGAATGAGAGAGAGAGAGAGAAACAAATGGACTTAATGAGGAGGAACTAAGTCATGACAGCAAAAGAAGGAATCAGAAAGGAAAAGGGTGAAGGAGAAGAAGTAAGTATGTAATTCTAAGCCAGTAGAGAAGAAAAAAAAAAAGGAGTTAGAGGGGGATCAAGATTTGTCGGATAAGAGGTGAGGGTTATGGGTGTGTAGAGGGGGATTACTAGTGAGATGGGGGAGTAGTTTAGGAGTGGGGAGATGGTAGGGCTTAGATTCGCTACGACGGACACGTTGGAGAGGTGAGTCGGGTTGATTGAGAAAAGGATTGTCGGGGAAGAAGAAAGTCATGGGGCATGAACGAATGGGTTGGTTGCGTCTGATGCGTTCGCGCTCTTCGCGAGTGTAGGAGAAGAAGTCGGGGAGAAGGGTGGCGTCGAGATGATCGGCGTGTGGATGAGGATCCCCTTCATTATCATTATCATCATGGTCGGGTTCTTGTTGGAGGGACGAGATGTTGTGTAGATGATGCTCTGGATGTAATAGATGAAACACCGTCGAGTTGGTGTGCTCGATTACCACCACCACCATCTTTGGCCCCCGCTTCGATGGCGTGCCTGACACCTGCAGTGATGGCCCATTTACCATCTCGAAGTATGTCTCGGCCATATTGTTGCCACCCCTGCTGCTCGTGGTACTGTCCGTTCCGCTGCTCCATCGATGGTTTTCTCGTTCCCATTCTCGCTCCTCCGATAGCAACATAGACTCGCTAACCTCCTCTTCTTCTGTCTGATGCTGCTGTTCTTGTTGGCTTAACATTTTTTTGGTATTTGTATATGTGAGGAATCAGGGGAGGGTTTTTGAGGATGATTTAGGGATGAATCTATGTAAGGATGAAGGAGAGAGAGGCTTCCTTTTTAATATATATATATAAAGCAAGCAAAGGAGGTCTTAGCGGAACGGGCGGTTCAGTTTTTAGTTTTTGTTGGGGGTCTATTTTAATAATTGGATTGGATTGGATTGGATTGGATTGGTTTGGTTTGGTTTGGTTTGGTTTGGTTTAGTGTCGCTGACTGGTGTGAATGAGAGTAGGGAAAGGAAAGGGTTTTTTGAAATATATTATGGCGGCGTAATTAGAAGTGGTGATTCACTACTAGTGAGATTGTCATTGTCAACGGGCATCGTGCATCATTATCGACAATGCTGGCATCCACAATGCTGGCATCGGAATCCACTAGATCATCACCCCTTCTCTTTTCTGTAACTTATCTACCACCGACGCCTCTGAATCCTGATCTTGTCCCGACTGGCGCCGCAATATATCATCGGGTCATGTGGCCGGAATATTGAACTTCTGCTGTGTTCATTTTTTTTTGGTTTTTTAAACTTAAATATAATCGGAAGAAGACTCGCTTGCCTCAAACACTATATCGTGTCTTCTAAATTACAATCCCAAATCAACTATAACCCTCCAAACGGACCTAGAATGATGGCCCAAGATTATCCAAGAGGTCCCTTTTAATCACTTGTCTCAAAAAATAATAAGCTACAGAATCACTAATTTATATCTTCTTCTTGCTACAATAATACCCTTCAGAGCGATCTCGCTCGCCTTTCCCCCGACCCAGCAGTGTCTACAGCCATCGACACACCCGCACTCCATCGCCCGCACACGGTAAGTGTAAAGTTTGAATTCATCCCAAATAAAAATAAACTAGCATACTAACATCATTCCCTCATCAAGCTACTAATTGGAGATCCGACCCCTTGTCCCCTGCCTCAAATAGCTACTCGGACGATTACTATAACCCAAACGCTTACGATCACGATCTTTACAGAAACTACTATGGCGGCGAAGATGGTCTGTGTTTTTTTATTTTTTTTTCATCCACATGAAACCGTCCGCAGTAGTTTGATTAATTTAAAAATAACAACATAACATCTTTCAGATTACTATGGCGCTTATGGAGATCTCTTAGACTACGAGGTCAGCTCTCCCCTTTTTATTTCTTTTTTACTCCCTCATGTCTTGCATGGGTTCATGCACGTTTTTAACGTATGATGGCATCATCATTTATCAATAGGAAAATCTTCGTTTGGCAGCTGATTTGGACGAATCCGAACGACTGAGACGGTGGCGTGATCGTTTGGCTTTCGAGGAATTGGTCGAATCCGAAAGGTTACGAAGGTACCAACTCATGGCTGAAGTAAGCTGCTATATATGATGCCGTACAAATCATTTATTATATGTAAGAAGCTCGAATTAATAATTGTCAATATTATTATACTCGACGTCGTAAAAAAAGGAAGAGAGACTTCGATTGGGCTTGATTGGCAGCTCCTGGTGGGCTCGCAGGTATGGACATCACCCTCACCACCACTCTCACAATGGCCTGGTGGGAGGATGGAAAAATTACTATGGGAACCGGCTCAGAAGATGGAGCTCCAAGCGATTGCCCTTATCATCCCCATTGACCTCCCGCTTCGAAAGAATCTGGTACAACCCAAACGCTAGTGCTTCGAGACGTAGACTCTCAATTAATCCGGCCAACATGAACGCCAAGTTAGAGATGTTAAATCAGGAACTGATCAGATTGGCTAACGAACAGGTTAGGGTCAGAGAGGAGGCTCAAATTAGAGAGATAGAGATCCAACGAGAACAGAACCGGATCGAGCAGGAGATCGTGATGGAACGAGAGCGAATCAAGGAAAACTTGTATCGGGTCCAGCAGGCTCAACAGGAACAAGTAGAACGAGAGATCCTCGAGAGGAACCGAGTGGAACAAGAACTCTACCGTGAATCGTTACGAAACTTGGAAAACCAACGTCAAATGGTCGAAATCGAACGCCAACGTATTCAGAACCAACACCTCAGGAACCAGGTCGTCTCCGATCTACAGTCTCAGGAACAGGAACTCCGGCTTCGCAGAGAACTCGAGTTGGCCGGTAGTTCCCTCTATAGATACTAAAATCTAACCCCCTCATACATGATTTTCCGGAAACCAATCAGCGTCTTGAAAGATTCCATTTACTCTGAGGAAATGTCATAAAACATCAAATGACTTCAAGTTTTTCTGACTACGAATCCAGACAAAGATGACATTCTTCAATTTTTTTAAAAAAAACAAAGCCTATGTTTTCTGTTTTTCAAACATTCTCCAAGTCAAGTATCGCAACGCATCACCAGCAAAAATGAAATCCTAGTTAAAATACTGCAAGATTTTCACTCAGTTTACTTGCCCTTTTTATTTTTATTTTTTCTCCTTGATCATCCCCACGCCTCTGTACCATCATTTCTTGAAGAAACCTGGCAAGCCAATTGTCCCTCTTCTACTCCTCTCGCTTTTCTTGGCTCGACCTTCTATGTTTGTCCCCTTTTGTTTTTGTGTGGGACTCTCACATCATCAAAAACCATTCATGTATTCTTTCTTTTTCTTGGTTTGCATTATTTGTAGTGCTCTTATGTCCAGTGGTGGTCTGCCTCATTCATGGGTCAGCGTTCTGAAGGCCAGTAAATCGCTAGCTTAACGCGAGCCGCTCCACATCCGAGGGCAGTAACTTGCCGTGCAGCGACGACCTCACAAGGAAGGGGGTTGTGGCTTAAGTTCACATTTTTGGCCGGAGCCTTTCCCACTTTTTGTGTGAGGGCTCCCTATACTACTTTAAGCTCTATTCGCCAATCGACTATGAATTTCCTCAAGAGAGTAAAGCATCGTCCAGCTAGAGTATTCTTAAATAACAATTCGACCTAGTTCGTAAATCACTGTGAATACTTTCAAGAGAAAGGATCGTCTAGCTTAGGATTTACATAAATTGATTTATCTTTTAGTTTTTTTTTTTATCTTATTTTTGAGGGTGGCGGCTTTTACTTTCTAAGAGAGATGAAAAGATAAAAAAAATAACGAGATGAAGAAAGAAGAGGAAAGAGAGAGGGAACAATCATCCGCGCACTCCTCATAAATAAAGAAAAGCACAGACTACTACAACAACAACAATAATTATAATCTCGGCACATGACATGAAATAGGTTGCATAAGGTATAGTGCCCGCACAAGAGTTAGCGGCGGGCTTTTTTTTTTTTTTTTTTTTTTTGACTGATTCCCAGGAGTTTTCTTGCGCCAAATCCTTTCCAGCTTACTAAGTACTGCCGCTGTTTTCCGCGCGTTCAACAGTCCA
>LAVV01010575.1:3321-15209 GCA_001263375.1 Puccinia sorghi
AAATAAAAAAATAAAAAAATAAAAAAATAAAAAAATAAAAAAATAAACAAAGAAACAAAAAATAAAAAATAAAAAATAAAAATAAAATAAGACAAAACATACGCCCTGCGGTTGGTAAAAAAAAGGGCCGACCATTTCAGGACGTCCGCCCTCGCCTACGGAGATGAGTTTAATAAAAAAAACGAGCTTATCTCGTTTTTGTTTCATATTTTTCTGTCCGGGGTTTAAGCGAGTAAGACATTCCTTCAGATTGGACAAGCAATGGCTGTAGAGCCCAGTCGAGCCGAATGGAGCTTCCTGCTGAAGCCACACCTGTTACGCGCACTAAGTCCCTCCCTGCGGCCGCGGAGTGTTGTACAATACCGTAGCTCCCACCTGAGAGGCGATATCGTCTGGTGTATGCTTATGTATGTAAAGGAATGCCCCACTACAATCGTGCAACTGCATCCCCCTGGGTTTTTGCAGGTGGATCTTATTATTAGTGGGCCCGCTGTGTAAATGCTCATCTCGCGAGAAGCGGCCGCTGAGCCGCCCGCTTCATCTTCCAAATGGCATGTTGCGTCCTCACCGGAACATGATCAAATGGTTGATGCGGATTACCCAAGCGCGGTTTGACTGACCCAGCGGCACTACTTCGGAATGGAGAGACTTGGGACATCAATTTACACTCCGGAAATATTGACAAAACGCCCAGCCAATCCGAGACCCGATCCCTCTAGCCGTTGCTCATGTACGTGTTAGATCTACTATTAGTTATGAGACGGTACTGCTCTCGTTGATACTGGACGTGATGCGGCGGAGCTGTTATATAAATGAGCTTTCTATGTAATAGCGTGAGGCAGGAAGTGCGGTTCGCAAGCGGTGTAAGATAAATTAAAAAAAAGAAAGGTCATCATGATCATAAATTAGTCAAGTCGACATTCATTCTTCTGTTATTCCTGATTCATGTATCTACACGACTAGCCGTGTGCATAAATTACCTTCAGGGTATCTTTCCTCAAATTCAGATCATCTTGGTTTTTGTTCTAGTAAGGCTAATCCAAGTTCTGTGTGAACCTTCCATCTATTTGCCCTCATCTAATCCAGAATCTCAGAGGCAAATTAAAGCCCCATAATGATGAGGCCTGTGATATCAATTGCTACTTTATTCCTGCTCTATTCTATTGCACACACCTCAGCTAGCGGCGTTCAGAAGCCAGGACTTCAGCAGTCTCCTCTTGCCAAAGCTCGACAGAATGAAGTCAAACAAGCGTTTGCATCTGCTTTTGCTGACTATATGAAGTTCGGCTTCCCGTATGACGAAGGTGTTGACACAATCTCTCTCTCTTTTTAAGTCTTTTAAGTCCCAAATAAAACACAACGATCCTAATCATTCATTTATCCTTCGCACAGTACGGCCAGTGACCAAACGTGGCCAAAATACCCGGAATGGATGGTAATTCCGGCGTGCGGTCTCTTCTCCCAAGAAGAACAGTCTCATCCGGCAGCTAACAGATAACCCCTTGGACTCTGTTGATCAAATCGCAAAAATTAGGTCGGCTTCACTGGTCGACTCACTCGATACTTTATTTGTTATGGGTCTACAGGTACGACGATTGGCCATCCCGGACTAAAATACATATCCATCAACTAACCAAATGAATCTCTTTGCGGAATCAGGATGAGTTCGAGAAAGGTATCTCGAAGACGTTGAAAATTGATTTTTCTAGGAGCCAAACAAGCGACGTGTGTCTTATTTCCTGCTTGAGCATTTCTTCTTCTTTGTCTAGAAAAAGCAAATGCGAAAAATTGAAGAGAGGTGGGAACAGGATGTCTCTTTGTTCGAAACAACCATAAGATACTTGGGAGGAATTCTCGTAAGCGTTTACAACTGAAATACGGAAATATTTTTTGTGAGGCAATGTTAAAAACGAAGTGATTTTTGAGTTCAGTCAGCCTACGAACTCTCAGGGTCGAGCCATCAAGGGCTGCTGAAACAGGCGCAAAAGCTAGGAGACAAGCTGATGATAGCCTGGCCGGATAGCAGCCAAAACTTGCCCTTCCCCAGGCTGGATTTTGGGCGCCACAAGCCAGTCTTTGAAGAGGCGTCCACCGCTGAGATATTGGTTGCGGAGGTGAGCAGAGGAGGTCATGAAGATGTAAATATGTATCAAGATTCGGAGACATTGATCCATCTCGCGCATGTACCCTTATGTCTCAAGGCTGGATCATTGATTCTTGAGTTTGAACGCTTGAGCTATCACACCCAGGACCCCAAGTACCTCCGTCAGGCATCCAAAGCGATGCAAGCAATAATGAGTAAGGGAGGCTCCATCCAAAAAAAAAATCCATTCTGAACTCTGACAACTTATAACTCTAGATACTCCATCCACGTTTCCTGGCCTTGCCGGGTTTACTCTTACTGTTCAGAGTCAACAAGTAAAAGAGGATTGGGCTACCTGGGGTGGTAAGTGTGTTACAGGCCAAACAGCCGATGGTTCAGCCATCTTGAGGATATATCAACTACTCTTTTTCTTATCCTGGATGTAAACAGGAGGTGCAGAGTAAGTTTTTCTGTAATCATCAAGAGTGAACTTGAGACGTGACTGGGATCCTGACGCCCTGCGATCGGATGGGCGGTTCAGCTCTTATTATGAATACCTGTTGAAGTATGGCATCATGAGTAATAACCAGGACAAGTCATATCTTGAAGGTAACATCTCAGTCAAGTCATCCACAATCGTCCTGAAATTGAATGCAGTTTTTTTCTTGCTTTTTCTTGGAGCAGCATGGAAGCGGGCGGTTAAATCCTCGACAGAGCACCTAATCCAAGTTTCGCCAGTGCACAACCTGACGTACTTGGCCAATTTTTCCGCCAAAAACGGAGGAATCCGTTACGAGTTCTCACATCTTGGTTGCTTCGCTGGTATGCCATATTGCGCCAATATTCGATGTTTTTTTATCGAGATTTATAATCCAAGACTTTCCAGGCGGTAATTGGCTACTGGGCGGGAGAGTGCTGAAAGATCCATCGACATTTCAGCTCGGCCTACGTTTGGTCGAAACGTGTATGGAAACCGTTGAGTATTAGTAGTGCCCTCTGGAAATCAAAAGGTTGTGCGACCGTTGATAAGATACACCACCTGACATGCCTCTTGTCCTTTCTGAAGTACAAACGCACAGCCACAGGGTTAGGACCCGAGACCTTTGGCTTCCTTGGTCCTCATGGCGAATATCCTGCGAAAAGGCCAAACTCACAAGTTGCGTCCCCGATGATAGCTTGTGTCCGTCTTGAGCCTCCAAAAGTGCCATGCATTAACTCACTTGGCATCACACAGGCGCTTGACTTTTATAATGATAATGGCTTCTTCATCGAGAGAAAATCGTACATCCTGAGGCAAGCAAGGCCGTTTGGAATGAACCGATGAGAGTTCTCCTAATGCTGACAGACTCCACTGAACACACTCTTCTCTCTCTTTGTCTTCCTTAGGCCAGAGGTCGTTGAATCTGCATTTTATGCTTGGCGGCTAACGGGCGACACCCGCTACCAAGACTTTGTTTGGGACGCGTTCCAGTCCTTACAGAAGCACTGCAAAGCGCCGGCTAGTTTTTCTAGCATACAGGATGTCGACTCTCTTCCCGCCATGCTAACAGATGATTCCGAAAGTTTCTTGTAAGTCTGCTTCCCGCCCCTATGGAGTGTCAATAATTCACAATCAGCTCATCATCATGGTCCCCCCGTTCTAGGTTTGCAGAATTATTTAAAGTTGAGTTGCCTTGCTGGCTCTGCTGAAGCACATTGTTGATGGAAGAAGATGTTGTGTACAGTACATATACCTGACTTTCGCCGATCCGAACCTGCTATCGTTGGATGAATTTGTTTTCAGTTAAGCTTCTTCCACACTCGACTCTCAGACTTTGTGCAAAAGCACTCACATTTGTGATCACAAATAATGTCGCGCTCGGCTGGTCCAGCTACCGAGGCCCATCCTTTCCGCATTCCGAAACGCGTCGCGTAACCCATCACGTCAAGTATGAAGGAACAGTTATCCGGGCGAAATGGCATCTTCGTAAGTTCTGGGCCATGTCCAACCATGTTGTGATCTGCGACTTACTCAGCTCCGACTTGTTCAGCAGGTAGATTTTCTGAAAATGAAACCAATGGATGGCGAGACTAACCTGCCTCTGATCTCAACGCTCTCCTTCCTGAGAATGCAGCATGTGTAATGTGAAGCCTTCCCTTGAACGGCTGGTCAATTTTATCCATTGCCAATGTCTTCGCCATACTGACAAATATATCGTGTTGAGCGTATGTGTTCATCAATGATATTTTATTCATCCTAAAATATTCTATTGATGCTAAAAGATGGCTTTGGAGGTTAGAATAGCCTGTGCATGGGGGTCAATTTATATTCAATCAGGGCAATGCCACTCTTGCTATGGCCAGTTAGCCCTGTTCCAAGGTGAGCTGTCTTTATCTGCCTAGTAGATCAAGGTTATAGGCCTTATGTGAAACAGTTAATGGTAACCAAAGAAATACCAGACGAGGCATGGCCGCAAGGAACACAATGGTAAGGACTAACGTGACAAGTGAATAGCCACCCGAAGAGCAATGATCATAAACTTCCCACCAGATCATGTGTGCCCCGGGGTCACATTTGTTGAGCCCCCCTTCTTCTGTCTTTCGTTCATTTCCTCATTCAATTGGTGTTCATCTCATAATAACCACAAACACCTTTCAACATCCTGATTGAAAGCTTTGAAAAGAGGCGAGACAGAAACCCAACATGAGAAAGTAAGGTGTCCTGTAACCACTAAGTGTTTTGCACACACAGACAGAGACATTAGAATGGCTATTCTGTTTTGTGGAATTTTCGGTTTAATTGGTGTCGTTTGACTTTGCCCCATGTTCCTAAGAACTACATTAAGGGGGATACAATGGAAAACTTTTATTGCTGGAAAGTACAAGCTTCATAACCTGTGCGAAACCGACGCTCTCACTTTCCACAAAGGGAGAGTAGGGTCGACAAATGATCAAGAGTACCTTGCCTTCCTACCACTCCAGCCGGAGTCGCTTTGCCGGGGAGCATACCGTGAACGATGGTTGTCATTGGACGAAGGAGAATGATCAGAGGGCGCACGGAATGCGGAGATTCTTTCGGAGATATGGCGGCCGGGGGGAGGGCCTTGATGCGCTCTAGAGTGGCCATAATGAACGTCGGGTGGGCGATCGGCCTGCGCGAAGGTGGTGGCGATAGATTCCATGAGCGGCCCGTCTAAAGAATAAAACGCTGAATTGTCTGACTTACGGATCTGGGCTGGGTCTCATTTGGGGAAACTCGGTGGGTCGAGGGGCGTGATTGGGCGGGCGCTACTGGAGAGAAATTCAGATCTTGGATTCGATCTCGAAGCGAGCCATTGCCAGTAGGGGGCGGGATAGTTTCATCCACAACCTTTCCCACAACCTAACAACTTGGGTGGGTTAGTTTTAGCTTGTGTCACGGAGAAATCTAACACCCGTGAAACTCACCTGCGGCCTTTGCTGCTCGGCCAACTCAGTATTTTCAAATTTTCGCCCCGCCCTTCCTCGAAGACTGATCACCTTCTCTTGAGATGTTGTGGCGGGGGGACGGGTTTGAGTCATTGTCTCAAGTTTGGCTGGTCTATCAGGAACCGCTAGCTGGCTTTGAATCATTTCGGATGAATCAGGAGGACTGGTCGATGATACAGTTTTCTTGGATGGACTTGTTTCTTCCGGTAAGGGAGGGGAGATTGTCGGACTGTGAGCTTGATTGTTTGTCACATCGGGCCCTTCCATTCGATCGACTGGGTTTGGCCTGGATCTTTTGGCGGGAGGTGAGAGCTTGTTTGACTCAAGCGAGCAGTCAGCTACTGGCCCAAGTCTCTTGGCTAGAGACACGGGTTGCTTTTGTGGGTCGGCATCTGGTTTCGCAAGTTGAGGCGGTGGTATTTCAACGATGTCCGATGATGCATTGGGATAATTATCACCGACATCTTCGGGTTCAATGCTTCGTCCACGTCGCCCGTTTCTGTTCCGGTCATTGCGCGTTGGTGTTCCCAACGTTCCTCTGGTGGGCTCGTCAGGTGTATCCATCATAGCTCGACTTGCATCATCGATCGAAATTCTGCGTGCACCATCAATTGAAGGTTCACTGGCGCTGCTCGAGGGGGTTTTAGAGACGTCGTGTGAAGGAGTGTTACCACCGTCATCTGTCGGATGCTTCTGTACCATATCCGTGATAGCTGCTTTGGTATTAATTGCGGGAGAGCCGCGCAGATTGAACGAGGGGAGCTTGCTTCCATTGTAATCTTGTGGTCTATCAGATTGCTCGTTCAGAGGAGGACGAGACGCTTGCACAGTCGGATAAGCAGGCTGGGGTGGCACATGAGCATTTTTGAAGGTGGGAGGTCCAGGAGGGGGCTCAGGTTTATTCGAGATTTCGTCTAAATCGATGATTGGATAGTATTTTGGAGGTTCAGTGCGGCGAGGAGAAACCCTTGGGGCATGTGCGGGGCGAGGAGGGGGGCGATACAAGTCGGGCTGACTCGCGTCTTGATAGGTCTTGGGAGGTTCTGGTAGAATGGGCAAGTGTTGGACGACATGAGATCTTCTAACCTCCTCGTGGCTGAACTCTGAACGTGGCGGACCTAGCATATATGCAGGTAAAAATCGATGTATTTCAGATGAACTGGTAACAATCGCTCACCTGGATCACGGGGGTAATAGGCGTCGCTACGCCTTGAGTCATGGGGACGAGCGCCACACGATTCTGAAGTTAAAGAAGTCGACGGCCTGTATGCGTCGTACCGAGAGGCTGCACTGCGACGCATTAGATCACTCGGCTCGGGCGAGTGAATTGGACGATGCTCTAATGACATTCGGCTCGAGACTGGGGGAGGACGGACGCGTTCGGCAGGATACACTAGTCACAATTGAGCTCAGTGGGGAGCTATGAAGCCTCCATGAAATTTTCAGAGGGGAAGGCTTATAGAAGAGGATAGCTTACAGTCGTGCTGTACAGGAGCACGTGAAACACCGGGCATCGCAGCCGGCATACGTCGAGGCGGAGGAGAGGGCGATCTGGGCCGTACCACGAGGGGATGACGATGCGAAGAATAAATCGGAGAGATCGGGCAAACTTCTTGGCGCGACCAACTAGAAGGCCGACGATCTTGAGGAGACATATCACGATCTATGGACAGCAAGAGTTTATTAGGACGAGGATAATAATCAAGTCAGATATTATGTCAGAATCTTACCATGTGGATGATCGGTCCTGCGTCGCCAATCATTGTCACGGTAATCGGGTGGTTCAGGAAGCTTAGGTGGAATTGACGGTGGCTTATTATATCTTGAAGTTTCGGGATTGATGTACATTTCATGGGACTGCGAGGGCCCTATCGGATCAGGAAAGGAACGGCCTGGGGCCTTCGGGATTCCGTTGGCGCCAGATAATGGCACAGCTTTGCGAATTATAGAAAGCGATTGGTCAGGGTTAAGAGATTGCGAAAAGCATTGCTGCACTACGCCATCAAAGCAGGTTGATGTAAGTTTGGACGACCTACGTTCTCTGCGATCACGCTTCGGAATACGATGAGAGGGAACAAGACGAGGACCTGGAGATATCGAGCGAGGCCTGTGATTCCCGACCGAGCGAAGGAAATCAGACTCATGAGAGTAGCGAGCTGGCACCACGTAACGAGGACGATCTCTGTTGCTGATTTCGGAATGAGGGGGGGTGTCGCGATCTATAGACGTGAGGGAAGGAGGGAGGGTCGACGCAAAGCAATGAGTTACGATGTACGCTTCGTTATGGGACCTCAATCTTGATTCAAATCGATTTTTCAAAAAAGTTGGTAATGGCTGATCCAAAACTACGACGGCCCCATTCGATGTGTCAGGATTGGAAATGCACACTAATGCGGGTCAAGATTGTTCACAGAGAGTTCCATGCTTCCTCAATATGCCCATGGAAGCCACATGAGTGAAACGAAAGCAATCCCTCCTTTCTGGATGGTAATGTGACCGTGTTAGGAGTAATGCAATGGGGTTTCATAATATTCGACGAGGGCGAAGTGGATCATGAAGACGATCCGTGCCATTGATATCCACCGGCAAGGCTACAAGCGAAGCCCAAATTCGAGATTGGTGAAGAGTGAGGGGCACAAATGATTGAAGCTTACGGAAAGAGCCGGTAGAAATGGCTTTGGGGGGTTCAGGAGCGCTAACCCGTCCTCGATGAGACTTGGCAGAGGCAATCTCTTGTCGACGGTCAGGATGGATTCGATGATCTCTGGAGTAGGGTTCACGTGGGTCAGGTTGGATTCTTTCTTGTGGAATGGCTCGGCCGTCAATATCGCTATCTGGAGCGTGAGCGATTCGAGAACCCATGAGATCCGGGGGTCTTTGATAGCGATCGACGAGCGGCTTGCTAATATCGTGATGTCGAAGCGGTTCTCGAGGTGTTGCGAGCTGATGGCCATCATGCACAGCCGCTTGGCTAGAGGGTCTCAAATTCAATGGAGAATTATCCAAAGGCTGTGAATGGTTACCAGCTTGAAGGTCAGGTCCTGCCTTTTGTGATTTGCTGACCGTTGCAGCATCTCTTGCTGAATCCACGACATTACTCTTTGGCTGATCTCTTTGGGCTTGATGAGTAGGGGTCTCTATTATTTCTTGGGCGGGTTGCTTAGCCACCTGTGATATCCAGACGAGAATAAGCAAGATCACAAATGATAGTATCCCATGCTTGCAAGCGTACCTTGTGAGTGGTTTTGGTTGGTTTGCCACTAGCTGGCTCAGTGGGTCTATTCCACTGGCTTGTCCGGGTGAACGCATTAACATAATAAGTTTTCTTGCTGCCTTTCGAAATCCTGGAAATCCAACCCTCAGGGAGCTCAGTGGAAGCTGGATCAACAGATGGTTCAACCGGTTTTTTAGCGTCTGGAGCTTCCGCAAACTTCTCACGCTCAGTAGATGGCTTCGATGGACTTAAGGGATTTGCAGGTTTCTGATCTTGATCCCGGCGGTCGGGCATTGAATTCTGATTAGTATCCCGACCATCGGGAACTGGTTTCTGATCAACATCTCGACGATCTGGTATTGGCTTCTGCTGAGTGTCCCGACGATCGGGGTTGAGTTTCTGAACATCATCCCGACGAGAGGGCAGAGGTTTCTGGGCAGCGTCCCGACGACCGGGTATTGGTTTCTGATCAGCATCCTGGCGATCAGTTATTCTAGTTGATAAACTAGCGATCGGACGATTTGAATCGGCCTTAGGATTAGGAGTATTACTAGTACGCGAGGAAGCAGATATAGCTTGAAGACGATCGGGTGGCATGTAGGAGGCCCTTTCACCAGGCCTAGGTCGGTCGAGTGACGGCCTACTGCGTATTGGCGCTGTGATGGAGGTGCGTTCAGCATGCCTACATGCATCCTCAACGAGTAAGCGCCGATCGGGATGGGGGACTATGCGATCCGCGGGACGCGAGATGTGCCGATGATGGCGCTCATAAGGAGGGGCCCGAGTAGAATCAGCAGTTCGATAGACAGACCCATGACGATGCCTATCGCTGGGTTGGGTGTTAGATGTACTCTTATGATGGCGGCTGTGGCATGGGGAAGTCGCTCGGGGTTGACGGATGCTGCGTCTATCAAAACATCAAGGACCCATAGTGAGAAATGTCTAGCTGGTTTGAAAGGAGAAGATGAAAACTGACGAAGTAGACTCTACGGTAGTCGAACTCGACCGGTTTGATACGGGCCGGCCATCGTGATCGGAAGCGCCCAGAGAGATGACATCCAAACCATCATCTGAGGAAGAAGCCCATCAGGAAGTGCGATAGAAATAAATGAACAAACGAAAAAAAAAAACGGAAAGAGGGCTTAAAGATCGCTTACCGTCTTCGCCAAAGTCAAGGACATCTTCTGGGTCCATGACGAAGTGTTATTCCTCTGTTTCGGGAGCGGGGGAAATGGGTCGGTTTTATCAGACGGACACTGAAATCTTGCTGTTATGAAGATTTGAGAAGTATAACAGAAATAATACGATGAAGCATTCGTTGTGCGGTGGAAGGGCCCAGCAAAGCGATCAAGCTTCCGGGGGCTCACAGCACACCCCGTACAACCCGGGGAGACTTGATTGCGTTTTTGGAAAAAAATGTGGAAACCTGATCATCCGCATTGCTCCGCTAGAAGTTAAGGTCAATTGGCTGCGGGTCGAACATAGGGTCCGTAACACTGCTTTTTGCTTTCTATGAAATCAATTCTTGCTCCGGCGAAGAAAGCACTTTTCAATTTTCAATATCTTGTGTTTGAAAGGAATTATCAGCCCTTGCCGACTCACATACCATAATACCCCTTGCAACCTGCAAAATCATTTTCTCACCGGACCTGTAGCAAAGTGGAGTTATCAGCTAGGCTAACATGTAGTGTAGTGGATTTATCAGCTACACTTAGAGCATCTCCACCTGGGAAGCTAAATTTGGAATGTAAAGGAAGCTGAGCTCCCCAGGAAGCATTTAGCACCTCCACCAAGGGTGCTAAATGTGGTTCTAAGGGCATCTCCACTGTTAGAGCTTAACCCAGATGTAGCTCCCCACCACCACCAGGGGTGCTGAGTGGTGTGGGAGTCTTTATTGGCAAGGGCGGAGAAAATGTGGGTGGAAAGTTGGTGGTGGTCATTAGGGGAATTTGGGGGCTTGAGCAGGCATTGGAGGAAAGTTGGGCAGACGAGGGTTGCTGTGGAGGGCACTGGGGGGGGAATATGGACGGGACTGAGTAGTCTGAGGGGTTTGGGATTGGGCAGCGGGGCAAATGCAGGGGTGACTGAATTGGGGAGGTGCGGCAGGGAGTGGAAATCAAGGACAGTGGGAGTGGGGGAATCAATGGGATGCAGGTAGTGGGGAGGTAAAGTTTTGGTTGGAATGCGGGTAGCAGGGAGGAGCAGGGAGGGTGGGAGGGTGGAAGGGAGGGGGATATCCTATGCCGTTACTATCTAAGGAGTCCAGAATGCGGCCGGACATGGTCATGGAGTTTGCTCACATGTATATCATTTGTACTTCATTTTCTCATAGAATATACTGTGTTTCCAATGAACCTTGGACAGAAAAAAAATAAAAAGTTGCTGAGTTATGGGTTTGACCCATTCAAGTTTTAGATTTTATCACGTGAATCAGTTTCTGCCCGGTTGAAAAATAAGCTATCAGGGATTTTCATTGGCTCCTCTTGACCATTTGAAAATATCATACTTTTGATTATCCCGTTCAACTCAGTCATCCACCCCTCAATCAATATGGCCGCCCTTGGCATTGATCTTTTCCGACACAGTCCTCCTCCCCACTCCCTCTCTAACAATCACGAAACAAACACTCAAGGTAGCTCCGAGGTAAGTCAGATACTCCTATTTATCTTGTGTTTGTATTCAGCTGACTTCTTCTGTTGAGGATGGTAGATTTATCCCAAGCTATCATGTTTGACCACATTCAAGCTGTTTTACGCAAAGAAAGCAAAGACAAAGACCGTGTGGAAGGGAATCACCTCACCGAAGGCCTTCAGAAATGTCTTTGATTTGTGATCAACCAATTACAACAATTTTATTGAGAAAGTTGCCTCTGAATGTGACAGGCAATTCACAAGCGCTGGACCACTCATCCGGCATGCAACTAGAACTGGCTTCCCGCCAATCAAATGGCATGTCTACCTCCTTTGCTCTCCCTCATTGCCCGAATTTACAAAAGACTCTCACTATCTCATCGCCAATCTGGCCTCCTTCACCCATTGGATCACCGCAGTTGCTGATTTGGGAAAGGACCAAGTCAATGCTGGCTTGCAACTGAAGATGGAAATTCCCGGTCTCATTGAGGATCAAGCTACTGCTGCAGTTGAA
>LAVV01010586.1:12343-24226 GCA_001263375.1 Puccinia sorghi
GTCATGTTACCAGGTCCAAGTCTTATAATGTTTGGGTGTCAGTCTGCATAGAGCAGATTTCAACTCCAACAATCAACTCGGCATAATATTCTTCAAACCAGAATCAGTAAATGAAGAACTGTGTGGGTGGGCAGATGCAAACTATGGCACCTCACTTCTCACAAAGAAGTCCACTTCGGTTTATTTCATCACGTTCTTTGGTAATCCAATCTGTTGGTTGACCAAGATACAGCCTGTGGTGGCTCATTCAACAACCAAGGTGGAGTTTGTGGCTATCAATCAATGTGCAAAGCAGATACAATGGCTTGCTAATCTGATTCTCGATCTCAACATTTGCATTCAAGCCCCAGTCATGAAGAATGATAAATCCAGTGCAACAATGATCAGCAAGAAGGCAAAATTGAATGATAATACTAAGCACATCAATATCTGTCTTTAATATGTTCTAGAATTAGTAACCAAGAAACAATTGATATTGCAGCAAGTCTCCACCAAAGACATGATTGCAGATTGTCTCAGCAAACCACTTGGCTACATCAAATTAGAAAAATCAAGATCTCAACTACATCTGACAGCGTCAGAATTAAGGAGGAGTGTCATCAAATAATCCTACCGCAGCAAATGGTTGCCGTGTTGCGGATTCCAAACCTAACCTCATTCAACAAGTCAATGCCCGCAACCGTAGTTTTGTCCCTCAGAGATTGGGAAATTTTTTTGGTCTTAACTCTTCAACTTGCCTGTCAAACCTACATGCTCTTGACTTCAATCTTCCTCAATCAATTGTCAAAACCGTTGTCTGTCAATTCAACCCAAAAGAATACTGGGATCAAATGCCTAACTTTCAGGACTGCAGATTTGTTCAAGTGGAGTTAAATCCTTGGAATCCTTTGCTTGTGATCTTTCTTTACTTCTTTTCTTTAATCCTGTTATCCCTCATGTTCTCTTTACTCACCTTTTATTCTTGTTTCTCAAATGATTTAGGCTTGTAGAAAATTTCATTATCTTCTTATAAAAAGTTATCATTGTTTTGTTCCTCCTAGGTTAGAATTTAAAGATTTAAATGGTTTTTATTGTTTGATTTCTTATATTTCTCATTATTTCTCTAACTGTTTTTTTTTTCTTCAGTTTTTTACTTCTACTGGCGTCTATTATTAGCTGCAATAAGATAAAATAAGACCTCAAATTCCTACAGACTGTGCATCAAAGCTTGGTTGAATCACTTTTGGAGAATGATTGGAGTGAGAACAGAAGCTTCCTGGGACTTTCTGCATGTCAACTGCAGGCAGTTGAGCAAGTTTTTTTGCAGTGTAAGACTTGATTGTTATCAGCGCGGGCAGAAAACTACTGGCTCCTCGGGTGAAGGGTAATTGCTTCCATTTATTGGTTCCATTTATTGGAGAGCAGAGGCACCGCAGTCTTGTGCTGTTCGCACAAGAATGGTGGTCTTGAGCTCGAACTTGCCAAGAATGTTGAGAAATTCCAGCAGCCTCTGTAGTAGGATCTGCGACAAGGCTAATGGCATCAACAGGTGTTCTCTGCGAAGAATTTCCTCACATTCTCGGCTGGACTAACCAGGGAGTGCAGCGTCATGGACATGGTTCCTCGCACTGACCCGTCCTGCTTGCCCATTGACAGACTGTTGGCCCTGTTGAGTGTTATTCTTCCTGCTCAACACTTCGTCCATCTTATGTGCAGCTGGCCCCTTGCTATTAGACTTCCCTTTTGCATCCTGGATTCCTTCCAGTGCTTCCTTGAATCTATCAGATACCAACTTCCTACCACAAAACCTAGCGTTCCTTCGAATTTATCTATCATAGTACTCCTCAGTCTCAACTCATCCAAAAACATCACACTAGAATCATTGTCTGTCGATATCTAATTGCAACCGGCTGACTTCATCCAGACAGAATACTTGCTTGCCATGGACACGTTTGTCGGAGAGAGACCTTCCCCCCCTCGTCAGCGAAAATCGGAACCATCCAGGCCTTCTCCTGGGCAAGGCTTGAGAGACCCCAAAGGGCAGGAGAAGCGTTCCCGGGCTCCAAAAGAAGACCCAAGACGCGTGGGTCCATGGAAGCTTGGCAAGACAATTGGCAGGGGATTCTCTGGTCGCGTCAAGATCGCAAAGCATACCATCACGGGTCATCCAGCAGCAGTCAAGATTCTACCCAGACACTTGGTGCCTAACAGTCGCATGAGCATCAACCAGGCCGGTGCTCATGCCGACAAGCGCTTGCTCGGAATTGAAAGAGAAATCGTGATTATGAAGCTGATCGATCACCCAAATGTGATGAAACTCTATGATGTTTACGATAATTTGCACGAAATGTAGGGCCGGCCTGCGTTCTATATATAGTTCATCACTGCAAAAACCAGTTTTAACAGACCAATTAACACATCCTGTTTCCGCGCCCAGCTTCCTCGTCATGGAATACGTGGAAGGTGGAGAGCTGTTTGAATTTTTGGTCAGTCGCGGCCGACTTTCTGAAGACGAAGCTCTCAACTACTTCCAGCAGATAATTCGCGGAGTTGATTACTGCCACCGGTTCAACATATGCCACCGAGACTTGAAGCCTGAAAATCTGGTGCGCGTGCTTGTTGATAATGGAGCATATCTTCTGGCCCACTGAATTCATTATGGACACCGAGCTGACTTCGTTCGACATAGCTTCTCGACAAGGCCAATAACATTAAAATCGCTGATTTTGGCATGGCGGTCTGGGAAGCAAGTGGGAAGCTGCTAGAAACTTCTTGCGGATCGCCCCACTACGCCTCGCCGGAAATCGTTGCTGGGATCAATTACCACGGCTCTTCATCAGATATTTGGTCATGTGGTGTCATCTTGTTTGCTCTGCTGACAGGTCGACTTCCGTTTGATGATGAAAACCTCAGCGACTTGTTGACGAAAGTAAGGATCGGAGTTTTCCAAATGCCGCCAGACATTTCTGGTCCTGTCCAAGATTTGATACGCGGCATGCTGACCGTAGATCCCACTAAACGTCTTACGGTGAGTCCACTCTGCCCGCATTTACTCATGATATGCTCTCCTGAAATGACTGGCAAACAATCATCTGCATTGCCCTGCAACGATAGATGGACGAAATCCAATCACATCCTTGGTTCACACGTGTCCCTCCAAAGCCCCTGCCCTCTCACATCATCGCTCCAACTAGGGAGCAGATGTCCAAGTCATTTGGGAGACCAGAAGAGCTAGACCCCGACATAGTCTTTAATTTGCAAACCTTGTGGGGAGGTGCTGAGAAAGATCTGATTGTTGACGCGCTGGTCACTAATGCGTAAGTACGCTCTAGTGCTCCAGGAATGCACGCGGTTCTGGTGCGCTCGACACGAGACTGACGCGTCCACTTTGTGGCAACTTCACCAGGCAATCCTGGGAGAAGGTCTTTTACTTCCTTCTAGCAAGATACAAGCAGCATCATTTGGATAACTTTGCCGATGATGCGGTAGAGTTCTCCACTCCTGCGGCAGCGGCACGCACCACCAAATCCAAGTCCAAGAAGCCTCCACGTGAACATATTGTCAGGACGGGCGCAGGCGCAGTTCGCAGTCGCTCTAGACAGTCAATTGCCAGTCTGAATCGCCGTTCTACTGCTGCTCCCCGAGCTGGCGCCAATGGCACTTCTCACCTCGTTGCTACTCGCCCCGCGCCTTCGACACCAGGCACAGTGCTAGAGACTGCTTCAAAAGCGACTGGTTTCCTTGAAGGCAGTCGAAGGGCCGTCTCCCCATCACCGGATGGCAAAACACCCACCACTCCGCGCAACCTGAAACCCCGAGCAGAGGTACCGATGTCACATGGCACTTACTCGGCCATCAAATCCCGTCAGACGTCTGCCGCAACGCCCAAGCGAGGTGCTGATCAAGTCGTAGCATCGGCCGTCCCACGGATTCTTTTGCAAGAAGCTACCCCCTCACCCGCACAAAGAAGGCAGCGTGATTCGGTGGACGTAAGAACAGGCTCTTTCATTTCGAAACCCGATATTACTCCCTCGCCCAGCCCCAAGCCAGTGACGTCCCCCACAGCTTCTATTAGGATTCCGCAAACCGAGGACCCGGCGATGCGAAGGTTTTTTCATGACATTGTGGATCAACTTCAAACTATGTCCAATCGGTCTCCCAACTTACATGAAGGAGCTCTCGGAGGCTCAGCGCCCACCTCTCCCTTCTTGGACTCCGATGGATTTGACTCATGCTCCGGGGTTAATCAATTTGAAGATGCCGAAGAGAACGACTCGGGGGGATTTGAGAGCTACGAGCAAGAAAACTCATCTAGTAGATCGCTTTCTCATTCGCAGCGTAGACCCGATGGTAAAAGGACCTCAGGATTTGTTCTGGTTGATGACTCTTCCCGCATTCCCAGCGCCGTGAACCAGAATTCTCGGATCCAAAAACTCTCAATGCTCAGGCCTCATCGCACTCAACCCCGGGCTAAGCAACCATCGCTATCAGGATGGAATACTGAACAAGAATCTGAGCAATACCCGGATCTTTATGACAAGACGTCTACTCGCGGCCAATCTTCGTCGCAAAGATCTAAGAAAAGTATCAATCTCACCGCGAACAAGGAAAATTCGCATTTCTCAACCTACCGCCCTGTAACTCGCGAGCCCAAAGTCAACAAGGGTAAAGGCAAAGCCGTCATGGGGTTAACCATTGAGGCCGCCCGCCACTATTCTCCTGGCTTTGATCCCTCTAGTGAGGGAAGTCGCAAATCCAGCCGCTCAAGCCGCCGAAGCAAAGGTCAGTTTTCTATCCTCCTAATACTCTATGACCTCTTGACTGATCGATTCAAAATGGATATCTTCCCTGGTATCGCAGGGTCTCCCTCACCACTCTCCCCTGCCTCGTCCGCATTCACTGATGACGCCGGACTGATGAGTCCCAAAATCTCCTGGTTTACAAATCTTTTCTCATGGAAACAACCTGTACGTCCGCTCCAACGCTGATGTGTCACTTTTTCCAACCAAGATGTGACCCAAATCTGAGAGTGGAGATATTTAATATTTGAATTGAATCTTAGAGCTATCGCTTGATGTCACTGGAAAGCTGTGAGGAAAGTAGGGTCGAAGCCAAGGGTCTTCTTGAGGATCTGGGCTGTTTGGTTTTGGTTGAAAGATATGACGCAGGGGAAGTGCTGAAATGCCAATTTGAAGATCGTAAGCGACATGATTTGGTTAACCTCCTTAAGTTAACATAGCGTGACTCCTTTTTTTTTGTGGTTTAGATTCGGGAGGCTCATTACGGCCGGTCAAGTTCAAGGTGGAGTTTATTGGGCAACAGAGTGGCTCGACTCATGAGATACAAACCATCGGAGGGACCACCCAATTTGCACCCAAAAATCCTCTGACGTACCAAACTTGCATGTCATTAACGATGGAAAAGGGAAGTGCACCTTCATTCAAGTCGATCTGCAATGCACTGAGGAAGCTCTGGGAGTAAGTCCCACTATGTCCGCTAGCTATTCATCCCACCGAGCGTGAACTAACTTTTTTTTTTAAAAAAAGTCTGGATTTGCCTAACCATCCACCTGTCGGACTCGGTGTATGTATGCAAGCTCAGCATAGCGCATCGCCTACCCCGAGTGGATCCGGAAAAGCCATGGCCCATTATTGAGCCAGTGACCAAATATCTTCAATTTGTGGGCGTTCTCGCTTGTTATTGATCATATTCCAAAGTAGTACTCCTGTCCTCTTACTTCGACAGTCAACTACTCGCAAGCCTCCCCATTAATGTTACAGTACTCAGTCAGTTCCATTGTTTTTTCCGTGAGGTAAAAGTATCTTGTGGTGTCGTTAAATATTTTTTTTGTGCGGAATGATTTGGTCAGAGTGATCTGTTTCATCTTTTTTCTTGGAGTCTTGTCGCTAGAGCTGGCTTTTTCATGCGAATATGGACAAGAATTCAATTTTTCATTTGGGGCTGTTGATCAAGAAAATAATGAGGAATTTTTGGAGATAGATAAAAAAAACCTAGTGCTTAAGCACAATGATCATGTGAAGCCTGGTATTGATTGAGAACCCAGAGAAAATAACCTTGGGGTGACGGCCATGGATTGATGATTTTCCCTTGTTAAGGCTCATCTCAGTTTTTTGCCCAGGTGAAACTGAGTTGATTGTCAAAGAAAAGAACAGTTGACCATGCTGTACTGCTTTCTGTTTTCTCTTTCTTCATTCTTCTTTGCTACATAGATCTATCACAACAATTATATATCACATCATCAGGTTAAGTTTGATGTCACCTGGCTGTTTCCATGGCACTGCATGCAAGTGATTTCTCTTAACTTGGTCATATACTGAGCGGATACCTGTTGTGTGTTGGTTGTAAGTTGTGCACAAGTTTAGCCTGATTTTTGGTGAACTTGGTCCTAATTTCAGTTGATATCCATTGCAATTCAACTACAACTCTTTTGTAACTTGGTTGCAACTTAGCTTGATGTCATCTTGAAAGCATATCAAACCCTCCACCAAGATAAGAAAAGCCCTTGGCTGTGATGCAATCACAATGCTTTGAGGAATAGCCAAGTGAAGAAATAAGTTTGATTTTGTAAAGCATGTTGTGATTCTGTACTGACTGTTGTGCTGAGGGATTTAATTCTGCCTAGTCACCATAACATACAGCCATAAATTATGGTGACATGATACCATCTGTGGGCAGAGGCATTTAAGAAAACGCAAAGTTAAAAACTCAACACAGTAGCCTTGGAAGATTTAAAGACAGGCTTGGGGGAGAGTGGCAGTGGGAGTGGCTCATCTTCTGAGGAGGAAAAAAAGAGGATTGGCTTGCAGAGTATATTTGGTTGGCCTTCCAAGCTCTAGTGTGTGTGGTTGTGGGTGGGTGTTTGAGAGATCCACCTGTCCTTGACTCACCCAAATCAAGGTTTTTTGTTCAGCTTTCTCACCAGAGTAATATCATGAATTGCACCATCAGGTTAGTTGAGATCCAAGCTGCAGAGCTGAATCAGGTGATTAAAAAATATTCAAAGGTTAGTTTGGCTACCACATTTTAATTTTTGGGGAGAGTTGTGTTGGTTTTGTTAAGCTTCTGTAATTGGGGTTGTCAGGATTAATTGAGCCTGTGGATACTGAATGGTGCCTTGTGGATGATTTTTTTCACAGTTCTAATGGACTTGGATTGAGAAATTGATGGAGCCGCACTAAGGCTTTTATCTACATTCTCAATGTGATCATAACATAAAAAAAGAATATCAAGGTCATAAAATGGTGACCATAGCTGATATGAGTTATGATCATGTCAAGACAAAACATAAGTCCTTGAGCATGAATCACCTAATTTTCCCTATGCTTCACAGTCTTTCGGAATTCAAATATCACTTCAATAAAAATTGGATGAGCAAAAGATATATAAGTTTTTTTAGCAGGTGAAATGAAGATCTGACTTATTCATATTGGAAGGATGATAACAGCTTGACTTGAGCAATACATCAGGTTGATTTTTGAGCTTTAAATCAACACAAGTTACAACCAACTTCATCCGAGTTCAACCTGAATTGTAATGTACAGTGGATCATCAGAAAGATTCACCACAGAGTAATTGAAATGATTTAATAATTATGCATGTGCTCTGAGATCCGGGCTATACTGATGGATACAGTTAGTGAACTAGCTTGAACAACTTTGGGAAAACAACAACTCTGGGAATTTGAAGGAGGTGAGTATATATTTTTTGATTCTCTGTTTTTTAATGCTTGAAACAATCTTCTATTCTTTTCAGATTCCCAAAACACAAAAAAACATTCTTTGACGGAATTGAAAGGTCATATTGTTGGACTTTCTAAAGCTGGGATGACACTAGCAGCCATTGCAGCCAAGCTTGGAATGGCCAGATCAACTGTCTTGGGAATTATCACTCGTTTTTTGAACTGTGGGACGGTTCAATCCTCTCCTAAGCCAGGAAGGCCCAAGATAACTGACAATCAAGATCTCCGTCAGCTCAAAACAATCCTTGAGGATAACCCTCGTATGACAATGTGGAGGTGAGGGATCTTCTTACAACTCCAATCTCAATGGTGACAGCGCATGAGATTGGTTAAAACAATCATGTGGCCGCCAAAAAACCCTTCCTGAATGACAAACACAAATTGATCCGCCTCAAGTTTGCTGAAGAACACAAAAGCTGGAAAATCAATCAATGGCTAACTGTTTTATGGACCAACAAGTCTCCCTTTGAGATTGGGAAGAAATCTAAAGCAACATTGGTCTGGAAAAAAGAGCACGAGAAATATAAGAGAAAGAATCTGGCCCCCACCTTCAAAAGCGGATGAACCTCAACAATGGTATGGGGGGCCTTCTACAGAAACAAAAGAGGCCCCCTGGTGATTGTTCCTCCTGGACAGCAAAAGGTGGTCAATTTCATTGAGAAAATTTACAAAAGAACTCTCATCCCCTTCCTGGACAACGTCAATCCCAAGCAATGGAGGACAATGCTCCTGTCCACACTGCCCGTGTCAGCCGCAATTTCCTCAAAACTAAAAATATGAACAAGTTTCTGTGGCCAGCCCAATCTCCAGACCTGAATTCAATCAAGAATGTCTGGTCAATACTCAAGCGCAACATTCAAGACCTCTACCAGCCCAAGAATGTGCCTGAAATGCAAGATGTGCCTGATAAAACAGGCTTGGGCCAACTTTCCTATCAAATATCTAGACCAACTTATCAAATCTATGCCTGCCAGAATGCAGGCTGTAATTAGTGCTAAAGGTGGAGCAACTCGGTGGTAGTTTTACAATCACTCTTCTGGTAAAACAAATAAAATAAAAAAACTCCAACCTTTTTTTGTGTTTTTTTTCTAATCATTCTCCTCCAGTCTCTGCGCACCCCTCCACATTTTTCCATATTTTTTAAAAAATTATCAAAGATTTTGGAAAAAATGCAAAAAACATTTTTATTTTTGATTTTGATGTAGCTCAATGTGTAAAAATAAAAAATATATTTTCTTTCTTCTCAACCCTTTAAAACCTAGTGAAAAAGCAATTGAGTGCTTTGGGCAAATTTTGACACCTTTCTTCCAAAAAGATAGGTGTAAGATCTTTCTGATGAGTCACTGTACTTCAGAACAACCTCCCAGGAGTTAACCAAAGGTTATTCAAGAACTTGATGTGAAAGCTTGCATGCAAGTGCCATGGAAACAATCCTGGTGAATGTTTTTGATGATGAGGAAGATGGAATTCACATTTTTAATAATCAGGTTTGACTCCATAATTTATGAGTTGTGACTAGGTGGACATAACTATAGAGTAATGCAGTTAGTTATGTGCTCTCAGTCACCACTTAGGCATTACTGGTTTCACTAAATAAAGTTCATAAACAATTTTCAGATGGAATTAACCTTGGGAATGTCCATTTTTTAACAAGTACTTTGTGAGTCAGAAATGGGTGGATATAAACACAGGTTAATGCAGCTATGTACATCCACTCACCATGTGAGTACTGGGTGGAAAGTGATTAAATAAAAACCAGAGAAAATATTTTTGATGATGTGGAATATGTAATATTGCACCTTTGGAATCATCAGATTTACTGTAGTACTTTGTGAGTTGTGACTGGGAGCACATAACTGCATTAATCTATACATGCAGTCACAATCAAAAAATTAATCGGTCAAAAATGACCATCCCAAAGGTGAATTACTTCTTCTAAATAATATTATTTTTTTCTGAAATTTTTCTCATCACTCTGCACCCAGCACTACCCAAGGGTGTTCATAACTGCATTAATATATGCTTTCATCCACCCGCAACATGCCAGGTCATGGGTTGGTTTTGGACCACAGACTTCCTTGAAATATAAAACTCTTACCAAATACTTTATTAGGTTGGATTTAGACAGGCAAATTGATATTTGGGTTGGCCAAAATTACCTGTTGTTATTGGGTCATTTGGGCCAACCTGGCTTTTTTTGAACCCAATATCATCCTGTGTACTGTGATCACAAGATATGCCCCTCTATTGGAAACATTATTTCAAGAAGGGCTCCAGTAAGTTTTCTCCATCATTGGTTCATAGCTTTTCATTTTAGTTTTTGAATCACAATCTCAGAGAATTTTGAATTCAAAATCCCCCCAGATGATAGTGCAAAGGAAATTTGAGATTTTTATCAATCTTTGATTATGGGAAAGAGATCATGCAGGAAAAAATATCTCTGGCAACATCTGGATTGATGCAACTGATACACAAGCAAGCAAAAACAGTCACTCCTAGATTTCACATTTTGCTCTCCCAAATCAACTTGGATCTTTTCTCAGAAGGAATCCCAGTAAAATCCTCTAACCAAGATGGTCATCTTTCACAATTATCCTTTTACCATCATTAGTCACAAGCTCTTCCAAGATTTTTTTGGATCTTTGAAACCAAAATTCCAGATTTATTCCTGCACTACTCTCAAGATCAATGTGATGGTCATGTATGAATTGATGAAGAATAATATTTTGCAAGAAATAGAAACTCTTGATCAAATCTATCTAACCACTGATCTCTAGTGGACCTTGGCAAATCAGACACCTTTTATGGTTTTCAGAGCTCACTTCATCACCTGCTACTGGATCCTTAAAAAGCGGTTTATTTACTTCAAAGAACTAACAACTTCTCACACTGGCTTGGCCATTACTGAGAAGCCCATCAGTAAAATTTCCAACTGCAAATTCCTTGACAAGGTGGCTCTAATCACACTTGATAATTCTTCAAGCAAATATTTATCTGTGTCTTGCATCCACTCTTTCCTTCAAGAACAAAGCAAGATCCCTCCTGATATATTTGAGAGAAGAGTTTTTCCATGTCTGTTGTGCAGCTCAAATTATCAACCTTTTTGTCAAGGAAGGACTGAAGATTGTAATGCCATTGGCAAGCTCTGTTAAAGTGTCTGGTATTCATAAAGTACAACATACCAAAAGCAATTGTTCAAGGACACAATTGATGTGAAAGCCATTGAATCCAAAGCTGTACCTTCTGGGTGGAACTCCACTTATCTTATGATCAACTCTTCTATTCCTTACAAGGAAGCATTTATCAATCTGTCAATGTATAATGAAAATTATACACACTGCCCAAAAAATGAGGAGTGGGATGAATAGGAGACGATGCCGGAATTCCTCCATATATTCAACCTTGGTGAGTGATAATCTGAAATAGCTATTTTTATTCTTGTAATCTGATTTTAATGAATAATATTTTAATCCAGAAACACTCAAGCTAGGCCAGACTAAGTATTCTACAGCCCATGTGGTCTATAAAATTATAAACTCATGCATAAGATTTACAAAATGCTTTAAGAAAGCCAAAAAAAAAAAACCCATCAATCACATCAAAATAATAAATGAGCCTATACAGGCCAAGTTAGATAAGTATTAGAAAAAGAGAGAAAAAATGGTGTTGAGTTTTCTTCTCTACTCTCACCAGGGGACCAATTTTGGCACTTGCCTGGCCAGTGCCATCACAGAGGTGTTCCAAAAGGTTTGGTTGTAAGTGTGTTGAATGTTGGTTGTGTCAATGCTGTATGTATAACTTGAAGTGAATTGGAAATTTTCTGGAAGTAATTGTGGTGTGCTTTATGAGATATTTGTACAACTTATGTTGAACTAAAGGTGATACCTCCTGACATATTACCATTTCAAGTCCTTTCAGATTGTTAAATGTCAAATAAATTGCAACCCAGAATAAAAATGTGATAAAGAAAAATGAATATAGAAAAATAAAGATATCAAATTATAATATAATAATAATGTATTTTTAAAGGCAAAATAACCTAGCGTCTCCCACCAAAATCATAGGGATAAATATACTCCTTCACATAGAGTGATTTCTTACATTTTTTACTCAATATTGAAAGAAATGTCACATTTGATAGAAAA
>LAVV01010597.1:0-12280 GCA_001263375.1 Puccinia sorghi
CCCCCTATTATAAAATTTGGCCAAAGTCACAATTTTTTGGCAGGTCACTTCCTCCAAAAATTTCTTACAAGGATGTGTTGATTTCAAATATCTAAAAATATCTGTAGTTGGTTTATTCTTCATGAACCAATATCCATCAAAATATGAAAGAGGGATGGATTTATCATCTAATGATTAATTTGTGGCCCTATGTTTCAAAATCCCGCCTTCCATCAAATAAAATTGATTTCAATATATTAATTTTTGGGTTGGAGGGTAATATATTTAAAATAGATAGAAGCTTGAATACAAGTTGGGATACAGGAGGGATACAGATGTGGATAGAGATGGGATAAGGCGTGGATACGTTAAGGAACCCCCATGGAGGTTCCTTACTTTTTTTTCCTGGTGGATCTCCTCCTGTATTCCAGATCAGTGCACTTGTTCCTCATCACTTGAACCGAGGTTGATGGGACCTTTCCTGGACGTCATGCCCGAATGGGCCGCCAGTGAGTCTTTGGTCTCTGGGTCTGTATCTTCTCGGTCGGGTGTGGCCGTGGTGTACTCATCGGAGCTGAATGATTCGAATTCGCCCGAGAGAAGGTTCGAGAAAATCTTTGCTAGTGGGCTGTAATCGACGTCTCCTGAATCATCTGGGAGACTGGTGCTACCAACGCCGGCATCGAACGACTGGGAGACCTGATATTCTCCCTTCCTCTCCCCCTCCTCCTCTCCCGCCTGCTCCTCCCCGCTCTCCGCTTCCTTTTCTCCCTTTTCCTCTGCTTCATTTGTCCCCCCCATACCTCCCTTGCCCCCGTTATATTTTCCTCTCCCGGCCTTTCTCACCCTGCCGTACCAGTGAATTGCTTTGTTTTTTGCCATCCCCGCTTGGTTTCGCACCATATCCTTGAGTTTTCTGTTAGGAATTACGATCGCACAAAGCTCTGATATTAAGACAAGATATACTTTCTTATCGGCCCATATCATTATCCATGCACTTACTGGGCTCTGTAGCCTGACTCTCCCTTTTGCTTTCTGGGTGTAGTAATCACCTCGCCAGTTTGTTCCGCGTATTCAACTACTGCTCCCTCCGGGTCACTGTCACTCTTTCCCGCTGAAAAAAACTGGGAAGCTCCATCCCCATACCTATTCCTATTCGCGTCGCTAGCGTGTTGCTCCGATCTCAGCTCACCACCTGTGAATATATGATCGGGAGGAGTAGATGAAAGTTGACGCATCATGTTAATGGGAGCCAAGATAAAAAAACATTATTGGTGAGCATGAATGACGATGTCTGAAATTGGGGAAGGCATACCATGATCAGACAAGGTACTGGTCTGTACGAGTTCGGAAACTTCAGATGGTTGAAGGGGGTGTTCCATCCTCTTCATCAGGACGAGGTTGTCTCTGGGATGCACACGTTGAATCACACCCGCCGAGGCATCCTGCCGAGTGTGAGCCGGATGAACAGACACGCTACATACTGGCAGTAGCTGGGAGAAAAACTGGATGAGGAGCAGAAACTGCAGATGCATTTTCATAACCATATAAGTTTTTTAGTGGGGTGAGAATATTTTTGGACCGATTAGCTTCGACTAGGTTTACAGATAATTTGGGCAGAAAATGCGAGCGCGCAGCACGAGGAAGATGAGTCCTCAGGACGAAGGGGACGGACTGTTATATAGCTCTAGGGCTTTATAGTCGAAGAAATCTCCATCCATTCCGATTGGAATAAGACCCACGACAACTTACCGCCTGCCCGTATCGATTGGCATTCGGCGTTGTTCGGCCATGAACGGTGTCATCAGTCCTTTGTGTGGAAATGCGACAAGTTCCAATGTCGGCTGCAGACAAATTCCTTGCCCTCATAAACTTGGACACAGTTTATAAAGTCCCGTCAAGTTTCACCTTTAGATAAGCATTTCCATTCATCCATTCAAATAGACAAACAAACAATAGAAAAGAAAGAACATTCTGAACTCTGGTGAGGTCTGCCATAAACTACGTATCCCTTGGTCATAAGGTTTATCGAACAAGGGTAATCGCCAGCTGTGAGGATCTAGGGTGAGATCGGAGTGGATTCAGAAGTCTACAATATAAGCACAGGAGGAAGGAGATACAGTGGACAATTCAGCCATGGTTTGATTGCACAAAAAAATGCTGCAATGTGGGGAAACAGAAACAGAGACGAGTGTTTTGAGAGGATGATAACAAGCCAATGTTTCATACTCATGTTATGGCACTTGATGGAGGAGAAAGATGATGGATGTAAACCGATGATGATAATTTCTCCCGGTCAGTGTTCACGTACTGCGGCGAGACTCAAGGTGCGTAACCTTCTCTATCTAGGGTTACAGCAGTATGGAGCCAATAAGCGGAAGATGAATGTAATACATGCCCAGCAGAAAGCATGCAGGTTCACAGCGAGATGGGGTGGCGTGAGTAGATTCCTGCGGAAGGGTCGAGAGGAGTAAATGGAGGTCTCGAATTGTCTTACTGGAACAAGAAAGATAAACCTCACGGATGAGAGTGTCTATCACCTCTGGTAGTGGAAGCGCCTGGCACCCCTGGCCTCGGTTCTTTGTGTTTCGCGCCGGGCCTAACATGAGAAAGCCGGAAGACAGTGGCTTCGGTGCAAGTGGTCGTGCAGTCAAGTTCGCTCAAGGATAAAATGTCTCTTGAGCTCGTTCTGTGTCTTTTCTTCGGAGCAGAGATGAATCAAATGAGCTCATAACCCGCGCGAAGACTATAATAGAATGTCTAATTTGATATGCCACAAATTGATGTATTCACATGGAAAGTGATGGAGAAAGCTAACAATCGTAAGTAAAGAAGCACAGTGATTGCGGACATCTTCGCAAAAGAAAGGAAGCGAGGGAATTTTAGGTCTTGCTGGTTCGAACTTGAAACCTACGAACCAAGCGCGATGTAAAAAGTACACACACAAATACACATATTTGATTGGAAGGAAGACAAAATAAAGCAGATGCCATAACAAAATCATTTCACATCCTAAACACCCCAAAGCCATTCATCGCTCGGCTGTTTTCCTGCTGACCAGCCAGGCTCGTTGCCCGTGCGGAATTCGCTAATGATATCCCAAGTCCTAACACTGACCGAGTATCTGTTGGGCTGATGATTCCATCATCCCACCTGTTTATATTGTTCGAAAAATAAAATCACATTGAGACTTCTTTGCTTGATCCAACACTTTTGGCTTCTTATACTAATTCACGTCAAATTTACTTACAATCTAGCCGACGTATAGCGCGCGGTAGACTCAGTCTCGATCTGAGTTTTCAACTTCTCGGTCTTGCTTTGATCTCTAAAACAAAGAGAATTTTAGAAGAGGTGTGTCAAAAATCAACCAAAATTCTCTTGGGGCAAAGAGTTGCTTTGTTTTTGAAACACTCAACTGAGAGATGGTTGACATGACGTGACTCAGTTGTTCGCCTCCCATAACCGAAACTTTGGCGTTTGGCCACATCCATAAGAACCGCGATCCATATCTAATAGGTTGGTTTGAATAAAGCAGCGGTGATTTTTTGAGTTGTTTGACCTCTTTCTCTTTCGGGAGGGTAAATTCCCTATTTCAACTTACGCTCTCCCGGCCATTCCATAGTTTCCCGCTCCGAAAGATCCACCAACAATAACGGTAAATTTGGGGACCGAAGTGCATGCCACAGCCCTCACCATCTTAGCTCCGTCCTTTGCAATGCCACCGCGTTCAGCTTGTTCGCCCACCATGTACTGCAAATGTTGATTTTTAAGGGACATCGTGAGTCTCGTGAAAAAACCCATCCCATAGGACCGAAATTGAGATAAAATCTCTTACACCTGTTACATTGACCAGAAATATCAAGGGTATCTGTCTTTGTTCACATAGTTGAATAAAGTGGGTGGCCTTGAGAGCTGATGGCGAGAACAGAACTCCATTGTTGCCGATCTGCCGACTTCAGTCGGTCATTGATACCGCCACTTTTCCTGCTAGATGGCTAATTATCCGCAAGATAAATCGGACTCACAATTCCACAAGGTTGACCATGAATATGAGCTAGATTAAATTCAATTAGCACCCCTGGGGCAGCTAGTCAGATTCAGCAGGAGCGGGTCTGATAATCACATACCAAATCCTGTGACGATAGTCTTGCCGTACTCTCGTTTGAACTCATGAAACTATTCATATTCCAAACAGGTGAGAGATCATTCAAATGAAACTCAGCCGCCTTTGTTCGAAAAGATGAAACCAAGAATATGACTTACTTGTGAGCCATCCACAATTCTGGCGATCACTTCCTTGATGTCAAAGGCTTCCTTCAAATTGGTGCTCGCGATACCGTTTAATTCATTAGGATCATATAAAGGCTCGTCCCAGCCTCTTTTTCCAGCGGCTGTTGAAGACGAAATTTGACCCATTTGATAGTTCAAGTGAAGAATTTCCCGCCGAGCAAGGACCAGAGCATGTTCATCGGATTCGGCCAAATAATCACTAACGCCACTGACCTGACAGTGCATTTCGCCCCCGCCCAATTGTTCGTCATTAATATCTTCTCCTATCGCAGCTTTCACAAGACTGGGGCCAGCAAGGAAGATTCTGCCTTGATTCTTGACAATGATGTTGACGTCTGACATTGCAGGCATGTAAGCGCCCCCTGCAACTGAGATGCCATGCACAACTGCGATTTGTGGAATTCCCCGTGCGGATAATCGAGCCTGATTGTAGAATATCCTTCCAAAGTGATCACGGTCCGGAAAAACTTGAGATTGATAAGGTAGATTGGCGCCACCAGATTCAACTATCATCGCAAATCATATGGATTTGTGTTAAGTCTCGAGTGGAGGAGAGGAAAACAAGAAAAAGTGCAAACAGACCCAGATAAATGCAAGGCAATCGATTTTCTTGAGCAATTTCCTGTGCTCTCAAGTGTTTTTTGACAGTCTAACATCATTAAGAAATCAAAATCAATATCATTTATTCTTGTGTTTTCCACAAATTGATAGCTTACAATTGGATAATATGAACCTCCTTTCACAGTTGGGTCATTGGCAATGATCATGCAGGGGATCCTAGATAAAGTTGGGCGAATCTAATGGGTAAATTAAAAAGGACGATGCTAAGCAAAGACTTTGTTAAATCTGACGGACCCATGAATTTGGCCGATTCCAGTTATAAGTCCACCCGCCGGCAGGTCTTCATTGGGGTAGAGTTGATAGCCAGCAGTTTGAGAGAGCTCCAGAAATGGTGAAAATGGGTCCAGTAATCTCTCGATCCTGTCGCAAATATACGGAAAGATTGGAAATCAAATTGATTTTTTGTCTTTATTTTTTTTTTGAATCAAATATATAAAATAGAAGGGAAATGGCTATCGTCTGAACCTTTGTCGGGCTAAGAGTTTCCCCCGATCGAGGTGTTTTTTACGAGCAGTGGGATGGCCACCAGGTAGGATGTGCTGATGCACCAATGATTGATGAGACTGGATCAAGTGAGTCATGGACTTGAGATTGGCCTGATACTTTTCCGAGTTGGGGCTGATGGTGGTCGTCAGTCGATCGGCCAGATGATCCAAAGCATAGTTAAAGGAACGTTTGAAGACCTTCCCGGATGTTGCTCGGGTAGATGATTGGTTGACGATGGTTGTTGTGCCTAGCAATCTCAAGATGGGGTTGATTCTCTTGATGGCTTGCTTCATCATGAATGGAGACTGGGATTTGAGGTTGGAGGTGTTGGGGCTGTTGACCTTTTGGTGAGTTGACTTCTGTTCACTCCAACATGGTCGGGATGTCATGTATATATGACGTCATGGCGCATACATGGGTAAAATCCAGCTGATCGTCACATGCTCGAGCCTCGAAGGGAAGACAGACATCCACTGGTCAACTGACCGGCTCCTTTCCACAGGTCGGAAGTAAGAGAAAATCGGGGAAGGTGACTTCATCTCCGCATTCACCATAATCCCAGTTGAAGCAAGCAATCGAATGACCTTACATTATTTCGAAAATGACATGTGTCCTCACCTGCAAAATGCATATGGGTACCCAAAAGAACTGGCTCACATTCTTTAAAGAAGAAAGAGCGTGATCATCCCTCTGGTTCGCATCCATGATTTTCATGATGCGGAGCTTGTAGACTCAGGAAGGGTGATGGAGGAACCAGAGTAAACAAGTCCACAAGTTGCCTTTACCGTGAGCCGCGGTTGGGTCACGCGAGCCTGTAAAATAAATCGGCAACTTTTTTCCATGACAGGGGCGCAACATGTGCTGGCCGGCCAGGGCGCACTGGCAGGTTAGGAGTCGTTCAGCAGAACGTCTCCGAATCTCTAGACTCTCGAGGCCACTTCAACTTTCTCGGGATTGAGCATCCCTAGTGATATCTAGCCGCCCAAGCTTCAGCCCGCCAGCATATTGGCGTAGAGGGTGACATCGCCCAGCTCACATATGAGCATCAAACCAATCCACACCGTGGACACAAGTCCAGCGCCTTGGTGAGATTTCAAGTATACGTGCTAATGGAAGTCAGCAAGGTCGTTTTAACAACAAGAAGGTAGTGTTCCTGGATTTTTGTTTTTTTGGTCGCGTCCAACTATACACACGCTGTGCACACCAGCGCAATAGATGCAATGCCATTATTGTTTTTTATTTGCTCCACGCAATCTTGTCCTCTCGATCAGATGGCGAGTCAAGAACGCAAAGTACTTCCAGCGATCACACTTCCCTCACTCGATCACTCGTCTTCGAATCAGACACTGGCTTACTCTTACTTGCTAAAGGGCACGAGATCAAGAATAATAGTCAGGCTCATAGGACATGTCGTTTTCGGCGCGTGGCTTTCTGAAAGGCTACACATATTTCCTTTCAGAAGAGATGTCATATCTCTCGTTTCATAACAGAATCTTTCAAGATCTCGACCCAAATATTACCGTTAAGTATGTAAATCAAGGAAATGGCATTTGAGTATTAAATTGTAATGGAGGCTTGCTGAGTGAGTAGAAATACTTTGGAAGAGGCCAGTTAACAATGAAAATCAAGCGCTCTTGTCAAGCCATTTGAGTCATTTCAGAACTCAGCACTTGCCAACGAATAGGGGAAAAGCTTAGGTCTATGACCGAACTTGTTATTGGAAGTAAGCCCTTGATTAAAGACTACCTTTTATAATTAACTTCAATCAACCTTTTCCGTTCGTCAGCTAAAGATGAAATTGCTGCCAAACGTGGCCTTGCCGCTCAGCCTGAGTTGAGTTATCACAAAATGGTTTGTGTAGCCAGTATCACTAATCATACAGCTTCACTCAGTTCCAACAGGATAGGAGACTTTGTCGGGGTACGAGACTTTACTCCGATGAAATTGGGTGACCGCGATTGTTGTGAGAAAACGGCACTTTCATGCAATCGTATGAAGTGTCCAAACAGAGAGATAACTAGAATCACGCTTGGCGGGGCTACCTCGTATCACTCGCCGAGAGTGGGGCAATAGCCCCACTAGAACTGGTACACGTACCTATGCTTCTATCTACCGATCCGAGCTCCAGTGCCGGGTGCAATGTAGAGCCAGGGAGGCTATATTTTGTCAAGCCCCACATACCCGAAAGGACGTCCTGGAGATTAATGGACTTGTCACGGCTCCAACAAACCATTTAACTGAAGGGGTATTGACGAGTCACTCTGAATCCCCAGCCATCTGAGAAACACAATTGGTCAAGTATCGACAATAGAGACCATCCCAGGGCTCTTAAAAGCCATATTATCCGCTCTAATCTTGACGCTGCCTTGAATCCGGAGCACCCACCAACGCGTCCAGGTGCCGGCCTCTCGGAACTCCCTTTGATCAATAACTTTGCTCAACAAACTGAGCAGAAGACACTATAAACACTCAAGTCGGTGTACAAGTCAATAAGTGGAAATCGGTTCTCTGCATCTGGCCAATGAGGCAGCGTGTGCCATCGTTCTGGCTCACGCGGCGCGCTGTGGGTAGCTCAGCAATAGCTGAACATCTTAGACACGTACGGACTCTGGAGGACAAAGGGAATCTGGGTTCTGCCCTCTCAGCAGCGGTGACTGCTGAGACCGTCTGCTTAAATACACAACAGCCCCCCTTCACTGCTACCTCCCACTTCCTTCTCTCCATCCCTGTCTTTACCCTTCTCTTCATCCTTCTCTTCTTACATCTCTTCATCTATCTCTTCATCCTCATCTTCTCCGCTACCCTCTCCTCAACCAACCTCTCTGCCTTATCCTCAATCTTCAAACTATCCTTACTTCCACTTCTCTCCCCCACTAGTCAAGGGCACAAGTAAGCGTCCCTCCAATCCTAACATGGGCAACTCTTCTCCATCCCCTTCTCAAGATCCAGATATTAACACTCTTTGTTGATTTTATATAACTCCTTCTCGATCATAAGACTTAGGCAGCCGGTCTTCATAGCGCCAAAAGAATAAAAAGCGTGCTTCTCGCGCATCTCAGTTACTATCTCCCCAACTCAAAAGGTAAATACACATTAAACGTTCTCTTTCTCATCATCTTTAATCCTTCCTGATCATATACTCATCATTCTCGGTTGTGCCTGCAGCCGATCAGAGTTCACCTCGACGAGAGTCTCCACACTCCTTGGGTTCATCCCCAGGATGTATTCCCCAGTTTGCCCCATTGGGGCCCCGTCGCAGACCTACACTCGCAACAGGGGCCCGTCAAAGAAGCCTGCCCCGCCACGCGCTTGTGCCTTGATCTCATCTCGCTCAGCCCGCCCAAAAGGCATGGTCTTTTCCAATAATGATCTTCCTCAAAACATCAAGGACCTACAGGCAGCTAGACAGACTTCTGCCCCTCCCTTGTCACGACTGCAATCTGGAGACCGTCGGGGTATGGTCTTCGACGTCGATAATCTTCCTCAAGAGCTCAAGAATCTAAAAGGTGATGCTCCCAGGAATAATACCAGGCCGGCTTGAATGCATAATCGCCGTAAGCACTCAAGCGGTAAATTCTTTTTCTCTGTCAAGAGTTGTCACACTAATTTTTGCCTTTTACTTTGCACTCATTGACTCAAGCGTCCCCTCCATGTATCCCTCACTATCTCTTATCTTATTCTTCGGCTGCTTTTTACGAATTATCTGCCATATAATCATCCTAAAATAGGGTCTCGACTGTTGTATTCTTATACTACTTTGCCTCTATTGGCTTCTTGCTCTCACAAATAATTTATCTTATCGTGAGCTCTCGTTCTGTTTCTACAGCACTGTCTAGTAAAAACTTCCTCACTCAAAATTATCACCTTGTGCCTAGCTTCAGAGGCAGTCGAAATTACTGTATCTTTCTGCTTTTACTTGTAGTAAAATCTCAATCACGATTCTGTTCTTCACATTCTTCTTGATTCATAATCCTTGCTTCAATGAAACAAGTATGAATCAAGTTATTGGCTGAAGATTAAAACAATGATGCATGAGCCACAATGATCAGAACTCTGATACTGAAAAAAAAAAAAAATCTCAGTAAGAGTACTTTGATTGTTAATTGTCTGATTTTACATTGGTGGTAATTTACACCAGATTTTTAGATTTCTGACCCTTTTGCCCCATTGAATCAGTATGAATTGAGTGTTTCTCTCGAGTTGAAGTCAAGTATAACCATGGAGAATTGAGATGCAGCAGACATGTACCCTCATAATAAGATGGGCTCTGTTGAAAGCATTGACTGAACTAGTAAAAAAGATGATAAGCATTTGCAACAAATCACAAGAGTCTGGGATCTCTTGTGCAGATGTTTTAAGTTCTGAATTGTAAACGATCTGGGGCAGAACAACACCATGAAAAAAATGAAAGGATGTGGTGGCTCTGTGGCAGGCGGTTCCAATGACATAGATGAAAACAATCCAGTCAGAAAATGAAAAATGCAAATAAATGAAAATATGCACTCAAAGAGTTTACAATGGTTTACCCCTGTTAGAATTTATGGAATATGCTTATATTCCATGCTGTATGCTTCCATCAAAATATAGCTTTTATATAGTCTAGGCCGTCTCTACAGTATGCAATTCTCTCACTGAATCCTAATCATACTTACCTGTAGTAGTAAAAACTGATAGAATCCAAAGAGAATACCAAGAATAAAAAAAATAGTAATCTAACAATCAAAACAGCAGATAGAACAATACAAAGAGTGTTTGATAAACAATTTAACTTTATTAAACAACACAACTATAACAAGCAAGGGCAAGGATCACAGACTCCAATGATGAAACTGAAAGGAAAAAAAGTCTTAGTAAGGAATGAAGAAAATTACTTGAGAGATATATGACAATGTAGTTTGACAACCTCCTCAACTGATTCCATTACAACTCCTCCTGAAATATGCATATCCCTCCCCTTATCCATGCCAACCTTTCCCCATGCCACACCCTCTTTCAACCCCCCTCTCTTTCTCATTGACTCCAGAGCAACTCACAACGTGTTGAGCAAGGCTTACGCACAGAAAACTGGACTTCTCAAATTTGCCACCCCATCTCATCAAACTATATCAGGATTTGATGGTTCGAAACAACCCTCCGCATACAAAATTAGCCTCTAGCTTGAACACAACCCTACCCCAGACAACATGATCATCACAACCCTCAAAGACTCATACAATGGAATCCTTGGCATGCCCTGGATCAGGAAAACTCATTGATTGGTCAAATGGATGTTTTATCAACTCCTCCCCTAGCATTGCAGCCACCACATTGTCTTTGTGCCATGCCACCAAACCCTCAACAGTTACCCATGGGCTCAGGTTGAGGAAAGCTAGGCAAAGAAACGGGGGTGTGTGTACCTCAGTTTGGGAACACAGAAACACCCCCGCAATGTGAGTCCGCAAATTTTTCACCCCCCATTCCCACACTTAAAGCAGCTGGAAAGCCTCTCTCCCCTCTAGAAATCTTTAGAACTGGACCACTCCTACCTCCGGGCCTTCCACTTGACCCCTGACACATTTCAGCCGCAAAATTGGATTCATCATCAGCCAAAAACCCCCCAACAGCGACCCTTGGGCCCAATATGGGGAAAGCTAGGCAATTTGATGTGGGGGTGTGTGTCCCTTGGTTTGGGAACACAGAAAAACCCCTGAAATTTGAGTCCAACAATGTTCCCTCTCCTCTGTTACTTGAATCAGCTGGAAAGACTTCCTCCCTCCCAGAATTCCCCACTACAGAGATTGCCGCTGCAAACACTTCTCAGTCCACTTCTGCTCAACTAGATGTAAAAAAATTGTTGAAGCTCCCACCCAAAACCATTGAAGAACTAGTCCCCCGCTGCTACCACTGCTACTTGAAGATGTTCCGCAAATTCCTTGTGCAAACACTGCCACCCCGTCGCAAATGCGACTTCCGTGTGGACCTAATTCCTGATGCAGTCCCTCAGACCAGCCAAATCATCCCACTATCACCCACAGAAAACCTTTCTCTCAATGCACTAGTGAACAAAGGACTCTCCAAAGGAACTATCAGACGCACAACATCACCTTGGGAAGCACCAGTACTCTTCACCGTAAAGAAAGACAGAAACCTGTGACCTTGCTATGACTACCAGTGTGGTAATTCCAAAGGACCAGTACACACACAAGGACCTCAAGATGGGACAAAAACAGAAATATTAATTCAGATTCGGATTCAGAGCTCAAAACAACCCTAGGTCACTCCCTTACAAAACACCAGAAATCTCAACACTTCTCAAGAAAAACAGCTACAAAACATTTATGGAACAAATCAGAGGGTCAGAACAGAATTTTCAGCGCACACAGTCATCAGGAACCAGGCCAAAATTCCCCTGTCAACATGAAACAGTTAGATCACCAGAAATAAATTCCCAGGCAATATGACAGCAGATCAGCACATGACGCAGTAGGATGGGAAAGGATCCCAAATTAGTCAACACTCCTTGACAANCCCCCCGCACTGTGAGTCTGCAAATGTTCCACCCCCCATTCCTGCACTTGAAGCAGCTGGCAAGCCTCTCTCCCCTCTAGAAATCTTTAGAACTGGCCCACTCCTACCTCCGGGTGTTCCACTTGACCCCTGACACATTGCAGCCACCACATTGGCTTCGTCCCACGCCAACAAAACCTTGACAGTGACCCATGGGCTCAGGTTGAGGAAAGCTAGGCAACGTGACGAGGGTATCACCAACCTTTTTACCACTGGAACTTTAGTCTTTCTCATTAAAATCCCCATTTAAGAGCATTCTCTAATTCCTTAAAAGCATTGCTGCAAGACTACCACCCCTGACAAGTAGCCAATCAGTTCAAGTGCTTGCCAACTGCTCTTCTACAATCTTTCATATAAT
>LAVV01010597.1:12296-23575 GCA_001263375.1 Puccinia sorghi
GTTTTATCCTACCTTGAGCCTTCTGTAATTGAGGCCATAAGGGGAGCTGAGTTTGACTAGTATATAATTATACCAGGTAGCAGAGAGTAATTTCTGCTTTCATCAACTTTCAGCACAGTGATAGTACTTGGCATCATTGGATCCCCCAAGTTTCATACACATAGCTGACATGCTGTCCCATGCTTCTGAGCTCCTGCATGAAGTACCATTTATGTAAATTCATATGCATGTTTCAATTAGACCCTTCAACATTCACAATTCTCAAAAGTAAATTTTTTTATTGGTAACAAAAAATCCATCTCAACTATTTTTGATGTCCATGTCTTAAATGTCTTACTCTTTTATCCAAAATTGATGATTTGTTTCTTCCTCTTTGTATCATCTGATTTAGGTAATTTTCAGATGTAGTCTTCCAGTGGTGAAGAATTCATTCTCAGCTCTCCTCCAGTTAGCCTTGCAATCCAGGTTGTGAAATTTTCAAGGATGATGATTATTTGACAACCAAAGCTTAAGACCAGTTGAGAACATAAGCATCAGGAAGCTCATCACCCTGTCTGTGATTTTTCCCAAGGACCACATCCCTCTGTCTCAAGAAGCTTCAAAGATTAACAAAGATGGCAGGCGAGATTGTTTTTGATGATCTTCAAGTTTTCATAGATGATTTTGTGAATATAAAATAAGGAGAAGTATAAAAGATAGAAGGAGGAAAGACCACAATAAACTCATATCACAGCAGCTGGGTCTGAATGGAGGGGCATTGATGGTCCCTCTGAATAAAAAAATTCCTCTATATAATGTCAGAGATGTTTTCAACGCACCCAATGACAGGTCTAATAGCACAAATTATCTGTTTGCCTTTGTGAGGACCCTGCCAGAGTTCTGTCAGAAATAAAATTTGGATTTTAATGGCAACTATGCATTTTGAAAGATGTTGATTTCAGGAGGGTGAGATATAGCAAAGAAAAGATGAACATGTCCATAAGGCTGGAATCAGGCAAGAAGAAGAAGGAAGAAAACTGCATGGTTTCTTTCATCAGACACTGTGACACTTGAAGAGTAACAACTAGGGAGAGCCCCAGGAGAAGAGGGAATAGAATGACTCCATAGCCACATGAAAAAATACTCTTAAAATTACAGTATGAATGATTAGAGCATAATGAAGTTCATACCTGAAAATTATCTAAGCTAACTGGACTCACAAGATTGACATTGTGAAATACACTCCTGTGATGTTTATGCTGAACTAACTCTGTGTGAATCCATAGTAAATGTGAAAATATGAATGATAGAGTAGATGTTCAAAGATGAACACATTTACTTCATCCGACCTGACCGGATAGCTTGGGAAGAATATAAAAAGGGAAGGAAATCCCTTGATTGAATAGAACGCTTTGTAAATACATATGCCAATGCTGCCATAGAAAGCCCGTCGGACTCTGACTTCCAGGGAAGCACTCCCGGAGAGTTTGGAGCGGTCTATTCAAGAACAATCGGGCTTTATCATTTCCGCAGACAAATTCATCGTTATCTATAATCAACCTTCCGCAATCTCGCCGCAACCCCCATGTACCTTTTTCCTTCCAGACCAGCCGAACAGGAAGAGACCAAAAAATAAAAAGGAAAACGATGGTGTAGGTTAAAAAAAGATAGGACAGAATAGAAAAAAAAGAAAACGGATGTCGGGGTTTTGATGATTCTCAGGGACATAGAAAAGGGTACCCCCTATGAGAGCTTCATGAGCGATGCAAGTCTAAAAATAGACGACAAAAAAATTACGGCGTATTTGAGAGAATGCGGTATTCATATGTATGTAGGTGAGTTTGGCTGAGAGAGCAGTAACAAAACCGCAGAAAAAACATCGATCCCAGTCAAGACGAGCAAAAGAGGGTCGAGGGCTAACGAGCCTTAAACTTGAGTTTTCTGGCATCCATAGCAGACTGTTTGAGTTCATCGTAATGGCCAGACTTCAAGCAAAGTTCTTTGAAAGCCGATGTTTTTTTCGCCGTTCCAGCTCCCTGTCCACCTGGCTCATCATCATCAAGGAGTAGCTTCCAGGGCTCATCAAATTCTAGCACTTCCCCATCCGATAAAACCAACACTTTATCGTAATCAATAATCGTTTTCAGCCGGTGTGCGATACATAATATCGTTGAATCCCCCATTTCTGATCGGATGGTGGTTTGGATCTTTTCGTCTGACTCAGCATCTGTAAAGCGAGGAACAAGACGCCAAGGATTCCCGATCAACTATCTATCCTATGAGAAAAGCGGGGTGTGAAAATCAACTTACCCAAACTTGCGGTAGACTCGTCCAGAATAAGCAAAGCCGAGTTTTCTAGTTTCAGTATCGCACGTGCGATCGCCAAAAGCTGGCGTTGACCTGGTAAAAGAGGTTGATTGGGGCATTAGGAAGTGAGATCTAGTGATTGTAGCGACCAGAGCAACCGACGAAAGAACAAGTACCTGTGCTGAAGTTCTTCCCGCCTTCCTTAACCTCCATGTCGAGGCTTGTGATAAATTGCAAGTCTTGACCGGTTGAACCGCAAGATGGGTTTCCAGCGTGACTTCTGCTGTGAGAGAGATCAAATGAAGGGGCAGCCATTCCTACTCGACGGAGAGCATCCCAAACTGATATTCGAGGAAGGACAGTCAATGCTGGTGTTTTCTTGGAAGACTTAAATTTCTTGCCCGATCAACACTTACTTCGGCTATCATCATGTTCCGAGAATGGATCTAAGTTCCATCGGATTGTTCTGTGACCCGAAGGGAGGGATCAATGCTGGGTAAAGTTAAGAGACATTATTTCCCGGGATTAAGGCACTCACGCAGAAAATAAGACGCTCTCCTGTGGGATGATGGTCAGTCTACTTCTCAGAGAGGCCAAGTCTAGCTTAGAGATGTCGAGCCCATCGATGAAAATCCGGCCAGCCTCGGCTTCAATGAATCGGAAGAAGCTTAAAGCCAATGTGCTTTTACCACTTCCGGTTCGCCCGCAGATACCTAGTTAATTTGATGAGGGCCGCGGCATGGTTAAACATACATTTCACACATGCGCATAGGGTAACGGAATTGCATGAACTCACCAATTTTTTCTCCGGCTTTGACACTAAAACTGACCGACTTGAGAACTGGTGGCAAGTGTGGGGCATACCTAGCCGTTAAGCCCTCCACCTCGATAGTTCCTTGTTTTGAAGGCCATGCAGCGGGTGGCTGAATCCCATTCTTCGGCTCTTGTTGAACGCCCAGATACTCATGGATTCGCTCCATCTACACGATAAAAAAACCTGAAATCAGCCCTCGGAAGCTTTCGTCAGAGATCAATTATCGCTTACGGAGTTGAAATTGATTTCCTAAAAGTTGCGCAACAGATAAGCTCAAATCATCCAGGATTTCTTGTAAAGGAATCAACTCACATTTACGCTCCACCACCGGACAATCCACAAGCTGAATGAATTTAAAAGTAAGTTGTAGATGAATACATGAGGGTATGATTGCCAAAGGAAGAACAGGCGTTATCTTACGTTTTCGTGTTGAGAGTAATCACATAGGACAGCGCAAATCCGGACAAAGCGGCAGGCATATCACTTTGAATCATATACATAACCACCAGGAAAGTGAAGAGGGCAGCAGCCTAAAAAGTTTGCAAAAGCTATTAGTTCAACCGTGTCAGGCACCTCCGTCGCTCATTTCTGGCTTACAGTATCAATTCGACAGGAGAGCCATCTGTTGCACATCCATAGCATAAAGAATGGGCGGTTGTATGCATCAATGAGCTTGAACATCTGCTGGGTGTAGCGCCCAATATCTCCATAAGCTCTGATTGACGTGACGCCACCCAAACCTAATCACGGAAAAGTGAGCAAGGAAATCAAGTCAATTCCACCCGATCAAATTACTCACATTCAGTACACAAAGATATGACCGGAGAACGAGAAGTCGACTCGGATCGTTTGATTTCTCGAGTCGAAGCCAGATACAAATATCCAATTGCCACGTAGATTAAACAAGCCCCCATAATGGAGACAAGGAATCCCATCGGCAATACCGCGACCACCACGACCAGAATCGCGATGGTCGACAGAACATCCTCGGCCATGTAAATTAACGCGTCTGCAAGATCTCGGTCAACTGTGCGCACATCAGTTGAGAGTCGATTAAGCACTCGACCCATCGGCACAGTATCGAAGAATCGTACTTGAAAATCAAAACCAATCATTAGCACGTTGCTGCTATAGCAGTATTTGTCAAAACTGACCTTGAGCATTGAGTAGCGTGCTGATTAAACGTTCATAGATTTTGCGGCCAGCGATGATACTCCGACAAGTGAAATAAGTCTCTCGGATCAATTCGAAGGCTAGCGCGAACATACCGGTGAGGAGATATAATAAGATGTAACGGTCTAGGCGCTTTTCTAAGTCGGAATCTTTCTCAGATAAAGTATCTTGGTGAAAATAAAGTAGGTTTGGGACTGCCGATGAAATTTGGGGTAATGTCAGGATGGAGGGAGTGAGCCAATTGGAGACGATTGGACTGGTTGGATCAGGAGATGTCTGATTGCTTTCGGCCCATTGCTCGAGGACCCAGGTTGATAGAACATTTCCCAGTTCCGCCAAAATGAACAAAATAAAAGTGTTGAAAAGGGGCATGAAACCACCGAGACAATCATAATAGAGCCTGTAACCACGAAACGTGATTAGTTTTCTTTTGTGAATTCGGAAGGAAATAGGTGTACGGACCTATAAGTCGCCAGGCTAACTGCACCGACGGCTTGATGCTCTTCCTCAACCAGTCTCTGGGTCGCCCGTGTCTTGATTTCTACTATCGCCTCGTCCTCGTTCGGAACAGCTGCAGCGAGATTCTCGATGGTAAGATGTGAATCACTCTCGGGTGCACTTTGGTTGCCTTGGACTTGTGTGTGATCGGAGAGATTGGCTAAAGTAGAGGCCAATTTGGATAGTGACGGTTCCCCAGCAAATAGTACTTGCCCTCGGTCAAGGGATACGACAAATGAAGCAGCTGGCATACACAAGTCGACCGCATGCGTGACTGAAAGAGCATCATTGAATCTGCTTCAATAAACGTCCCAAGAGGAAATTCGATGCAAACAGATTCACCTAGTATACATGTGCGATCTTTCATCAGGGGACCATTCAAGACATGATTAAATAAATGTTGAGCGGTATGGGAATCCACAGCGCTCAGAACATCATCCAATAAAAGAACTTTGGCGGGAGAATATAACCTATAAAGAGAGAGTAGATCAAGATCACACGCCCGGTCTAATACGCGAAATCCTCGCAGATGACTCACGCGCGAGCTAAAGAAATCCTAGCTTTCTGACCCCCGCTCAATACCGTACCTGGACGGATAATCGTTTAGCGACAAGCTTTGAGCCGAGTATCTGTCAATGACATACCTTTGTCCCCAATTTCAGTCAGATCACCATCAGCAAAAGTTGTGAGATCGGAAGCCAATGCGCAAGCCTTGAGGACTTCAGTGTATCTTGAGCGATTCCTGTGTTAGGCGCGTAAGAGTTTCGGCTCAACGAACGTAAAAAAGGAGTGACAGCAGACATAAGTTGAAATGCCTACATCACGCTACCGTACAGAATATTGTTACGTATGGAATCTGATAACAGCCATGCTTGCTGAGGGCAGTAGGCGGTAGTGTTGGTGAGTTCAACGGCAGGATCCAAGCCCCAGGCCCTAGAAACGGGTGAAGGTAAGAATGCCTCCCCACTGAGCTTGGTGGTTTCGCCAAGAAGTGAAAGAAGAAGTGTGCCTTTCCCCTGCAACGATGAATCAGCAAGTAGCTTTTGATAACTTGGTGAAATTGAGTTTTAACTTACACTTCCAACTAAAACGATTTGGAGGGAAGGGTTAGTGAGGGTTAAAATCCAAGGTTCAACGATCAAAAAGAAGAGCCAACATACCACGGCCTATGATCAAGCTGAGTTTTCCTTCAGGAAAAGAAAAGTCAAGATCTGTTAACTTGAATGTGGAGGACTCGACAGTAGGGCCCGTGTCTTCTTGCTTCGCGTCGTACGTGAAGGAAGCATTTTTGAAACCGACCATTGGGTCACCTGCTTCAGCTCGAGGCACGGACAGGGTTGAGTACTTTTCTGTCTCTTTTTCGTTCAAGAAGCATTCGATTCGTTTCAGGGATACGTATGATTGCAAGAGCCCTGAAATCATCTAAAAGATAAACCATAAACATTAACCATCAGCCAATGATCTGCAAAGGGTCAGTTGGATATGGCTTGTGGGTGTGACTCACCCCGACAAGTACCGAAAGCGGGAACCTAAAGACATTGAACAAGGCCAAGGCGGTAAAAGCTTCTTCTGCCGTTAAGGATTTACCCAAGACTTTGGTGTGTGTATAGAAAGTCACAATGCTGACAAAAATCGGTACAGAGAACGACACGGTGGATTCTCCAATGTTCACTAAGAGCCTCTTGAATAGCATAGCTAATTCGGCTTCACGTAAAACTTGCATTTTTTGCAAAAAGTTTGTTTCCTTTTCAAGTGAGACAAATGAGTTTGTCAGTTTCCTTCTTGCTCTAACATCGGTTGAGCCATTCACAGGTAAGGACTCACCTACCCAGGCAAAAAATTTAACCACTTTGATATTGTTGATTACCTCAGTTGCCAAGCCTAACCGTTTGTCAGCTGCTGCCATCAGCAGGTCTTGATATCCTGCAGATATCACATGAGAGAGGGAGCACATAAGTCTATATGGACCGTCTTTGGGTAGATCAAGATCATCAGATGTATACGCACTAGCCCAAAGAGCAGTTAAGTAGCTCTGGATGGGTACCGCAATCACTATACAAAACATTCCTGCCAGTGCACTGTATCCGAGGAGGATGTAGAGATAAATACCCGCTAGGATGATCTGAATGGCGCTCTCGGGCCAGAGGAATCTAAAATTCGGGAGATATAAGTGACATGAAAGACCAACTTGCAAACTAAATTACTGACTGAAGATAGGCCCCAATTTCGCCTAAGCTGGCTACATCGTTTGAGACAAGGTTCGCGATTTTTCCCGTAGATGCACTAGCCTCATAATCTTTCTTTGACGGCGTTTTGCTATCAGTTGGTAATCCATCATAGCTCGAGTCCACGACTTCTACTACTTTCGGATTCATACCCGTTCGACGAAGAGATTTTGTAAATATCAAAGTAATCAACAGGGCCCTCAGGCGAACTGAAAGCCGCCGTCCAATCATTAAACTCTGTAGAGATAATAGATAGGAAAAAGTTAATCGTGGGTTCGTTCTGTTTTTAAAAAGGAATACGATGATAGGGGATAAACAAAAAAAAGGACTTGCAGCAGATTGGGAGAAGGCCAAGAAGACTTGTGTACCAAGCATTCCAAGCGCATACAGGAGGGCTACGTGCAACGGTTCAGGATTCTCGCTGGATTTGGATGATATGAAGCCAATGATACGTTGCAAGAAAAACGGTGGCAACAATGCTCCAAAAGCGTTGAAGTAAGCAAAAAGTTGTTGACTTAGGAGGATATGTCGGAAGTGCCAACTCAATGCACGCAAGAAACTTGGTTTGATGTTTTCTGCTTCATATTCAGCTTGATCCTTTTTCCAACGAAACAAGACTGCGGCAGATTTGTCGTCAACCCTTAAGTCTGGAATGGATGCCTCTGTTGCTGTCGATGACTTATGTCGCCAAAGGTATGAATCGGTGTGAATGAAGTAAGCTAAAGACAACAACGAGCGGCCAGGCTCCAATGGGCCAGGTCGTTTGGCGTCGCGGTCCGAATCAGCTGGTGCGATGGTTGAGCTGGAATCTTTGGGTGAGGTTGGGAGGAGGGTGGTAGGCCTTGAAGTTGCCAACTCGAGTACATTTGTGATAATTAAGAGCACAAGAGCCAGCAAACGAAGAAACATCAGCTGATAGTTTGCTTCCGCTGTAGGTTGCCCGCCGAAATGGTGAAGTAAGACACTGCGGGTATCCAGCAACTCGAGAGGCAAGCTGATGAGATAAATGGGTACGGTCCGATATTCGAGCTGAAAATATTTTGGGTCGGGGTGAGGCTTGTTGCGAGTGATGGACTGGATTCGAATCAAAAGTTTCATGACTGATATGATTGAGGTAGACAACCAGAGAATCATTGGAAGGAGGAGCCAATTCGAGCCAGCGCCGGCGTCACATGAAATCAGATAGCGTGCGATGGCGATGACTAGAATTCCGATGGTGCAAGCAGCAATTAAGAATTCCTTCCATGATCTGACTAGCGCGGTGGAAAAGTTGGTGGGGTGAGCATGAGAATTTTGGTGGGTGCCTGGTGAAGAAGGACGGTTGTGAGCTAGAGGAAGCTCCAGACGATCTTGCTCGTCTATTCCCAATCCGCCCTCGCGCATGACTTCGATGGCAATGATTTGATCTTCGGCATGTGAGACAGCTTGGGGTCCATTGAGATCTGGGTCTTTGGGAGCAACTTGAGTCGAGATGTGACCGTATGGTAATGAACACCTTTTGAAACATGAGCCGCTTAAATTCTTGCGTCGGACACGCTCCCATATACGGGGGAGACACGGCAGGATGAAGGATGCGCCCAGTAGCAAGACAAGGACCAAAGCCGGCTCGCCAATCAGGTATTTCAGACGGGCACACCGAGAAAAATCCTGACCGTTCCAGTACGGCGACGATGAGTTTTTGCACCAGTGATCATGATCAGCAATCTCGCTCTGAGCATACTCTTTCAGAGGGAATTGATACGGCGTAACGACCGATTGAAAGTACCACTGATTGCGCATCGGCTGGTCGAAGAAGGACGACTGGTGACTCTAGAGAGTAAGTTGCAGGAGATAGTGGGACAAACCACTGGAAGGTTGCTGATGTGGAAGACGAGCTGCAAGTAGAGAAATTTAATGGTGGTTAGTAGTAATGGACAGTTGGTTGGGAAATAGAACGAGGCCGTGTTTTAGCCGAGTACATTTTTGTTTTTTCCACACGTGGGTAAGGGCACGTACCACAGTGTCATGGGGTGTGCGAGCTCCAAACCTGGAGTATCCCAGGTACAAGAGGTGGAATCGGAGCGGAAATGTGGTTTCTCTCCCGAATCCACCATATGCCCAATACACAGCAAGCGCGTTTGTCGATTCAAGCATTGTGATGGAAGGAGACATTGTCCACTACCAGCATGCTTTGTGTAGCTCGAAATGGGTTCATCATTGGTAGCTACACAATTCAACAAATCAATACGGTAAAAATAGTGAAGTGGTGAGAGAAATCACTTGCCCTACTGAGTTGAATCATACAAGCCCTCACCAACAGAAATCAGTGTTTTATCTAAGACACAAACTACATAAATTACAAGCCTAGGTTTGGAGTGTTGTATATGATATTTTGGAAAGTCAGAGGCTTCTTCAATTCATCCCTTGCTAGATTCAACAAGGAGGGTTTAAATGCCACTTTTTGATTCTTACAGCAGGCAGAGTGTTGTTGTGGCTGCAGTGTTTTCCAAACCGCCAATGTTGGATGGGAGGCTGGTCATCAAATTGCTGGCATATATGTCACCGCTATCGGGGCTTTCAATCAATTTGGCAGGTGTAGATTGGAAGTTATTGGTAGAATTGGTAGGGGTTGGAAGGAGTATTGGGCAGATCTATTGGTATCTAGAAATTCTGTGTGGATCAATATTAAAGCATGAAACATTTAAGGGAATTATAAAAATAATTAAAAATAATTAATTGGTATGGAAATGGATGGAAATCATCCTTGGGGTCCAGCTCTTACATGGGGGACCTCAGGATATGGCTGATTCACTTGGCTACTCTATATCTCAGTTGGTAAAAGGAAATCCATGTCAAGGTTGATGTGAAATGGTCAGTGTTTTTTGGAGTGTCTCTTAACTTCCCATTTCATAGCCTGCACAAATTTATTTTATATTTTTAAATTGATAAGACATGTTTTGTGAAAAAAAAAACCAAGCATTTTGAGAAATACAATATTTAGTTGCCAAATTTTGCCAATCCAACAATACACCCTCCTGTACCCCCTTCAATGATTCTCAACAAATCACTGCTACAATGTGAGAGAATCTGAGTTTTTTCTCATACTACTTACAGCTGCAGTTGCAGATGTTGCTACTGGTCATTCTCCACTGCTACTTCCAGGATTGGAGGCCATATTACAGTGATAGTGTGAAGCTAAAATATGTCTTATTTTTTCTGGATACATCTCAGCCAAATTCTTCCCATGAAATTGCTGGATTACAACAAGGTCCTTTGACAAACTAGTAGGAAAATCATGGAGAACAGCAGGTCTTTTTCAGTTGAAGAAAAGGTCTGAATTCTTTCTCTAACCAATTGAATACAACTATTCAGTTGACAGATGTTGGTAAAATTTTGTTGCAGCCTGTAAACCAGTAATTGGTAATCTGGATGCTTTTCTGTTGATTAAATTTTGATTAATATTATGTGTTGATGTTTATTGTGACTATAGATATTTCAGTGATGTGCTTGAGGCTCTGTTTCAGTTATACCCTAAATGTTTCAAGTACATAACATTGACAAAAATGCTCCCTGATTGCATCCTCAAAGACCCAAAGTAGAAAAAACTTAAGAGGTGCCTTGGAGACATTGATGGGGTCATGGTTCCAGCATCTGTCCCAAAAAAGTCCATTCTTCCTTGCTGCAATCTGGAAAGAACATAAATTGTCAAAATATCCTGGCCACCATCAACCTCGATTTTCAAATTGCGTACGTCCTTTCTGGATGGGAACTCAAAATTTGTTTTTTAAATGATGCAACATAAAAGGGGTTAAAGATTCAAGCCTGCTAGTATTTTGTTGCTAACACCAGTTATGAATTACAAGATGGACTGATGACAACCCACTGTGTTGTCTGATATCATCTGAAAGAAAAGGTAACTGCTGCTTTGTGAACCTCAGCTTACAAGGAGCTGTACAAACTTTGGCATGCTTCATTACAGAGCATAGTTGAGTGGTTATTTGGCACAATCAAAAAAGAATTGTGAAGATGGCACCAGAGATGTAATTAAAGAAGAAGGTGCAGCTCATCTATGCAATTTTTTGCTTATGGAACTTCATCCATATATAAAAAATCACTTGAAGATGTTTTATGCAATGAAAAACAAAAAAATTAAAAGGATTGACTGCTGGTTTTACCTCCTCCAAGGCTCACTAAACCATGTATGGAGATGCAATGATGAATTTTAGGTAGGAAAGTGTTGAAATTTCAACTCTACCCTTCATCATTCTTGTCCCTCCTTATTATTATTTCTTGATCTCACTGAT
>LAVV01010597.1:24297-34392 GCA_001263375.1 Puccinia sorghi
GGTCTCTGCCCTAATCTCAAAATTCTTCATCCCTCTCATTGTCAACATCAAGCCCAGCAGCCCGAAAATTCAACAGAAAGTTTGGCCAATAATCTCTGGAAGCAACATGTTTCTTAAACTGGAAGAGAGGCAGCATAGTATGCCATCTTGTATTTTATACATTCTTACATATTACCAATCTGTTTTTCTTGTTTAGCATCAATTTTTCTCCTAGAATATAAAAGATTCATTTCCATTTTCTTTCCATAACCATGTGAGCATGAGGTGATTACAGAGTGCAAAAAAAGATGATAATATGTTGGTTGATTGATTTCTTGTATTGATGAAAATTGGGACTTTGACACCACAAAAATTATGGGGTCGCTTGCTAGCAAGCAACATTCAGGATCTCAGACCAAATATAGGTCCAAGCTCCTTAAAAAACGCCAGTGCACAGTCACTGAAAACAAAGGAGTGACTCCAGAAAGGGAGGAGCTTCAAACAGAGCTTCCTCAATGTCACTTGATAGCAACCAACATACAGACACTCATGGTGTGAGAAACAAATCCCATGGATTGGAGGTCCAACTCTCAGAACCACGCAGACATCCATTTTTGGAGTTGGCGCTCCAATTCACCCCTCCATTTTGGGAGTTGGCACACCAATCTGAGAAAATTTGCTTCAAAAAATATATATTTATACCTCAATAGTTAGCAGCCCAAATTAATTCCAAATAAAATAGATGAGAAATTTGGAGTGTGATATCTTTCACAAAAAAGAACAAGGAGATGTAGCCATATTTTGGAAAAACCTTCACTAGACCCAAAGTGAAGGCAATGTGCACACATTGCCTTGTTTACAAAGGGGACCCTTTGTACCTAAGGTTTTTCCCAAATACAGCTACATCTCCTTGTTCTTTTTTGTGAAAGATATCATGCTCAAAATTTGTCATCTATTTCATTTGGGACCTTTCGAAACATCCTCAAACTTTTAAGTAATTTGGGCTGCTAACTATTGGGATATGAATATTTTTGTTTTAAAGCAAATTTTCTCAAATTGGTGTGCCGACTCCCAATATGGAGGCGTGAATTGGAACGCCAACTCCAAAAATGGATGTCAATTGTGGTGTTCCATTTGCATTACAATTCCAAAAGCACATGGCAGAGGTATTGTGAGTAGATGAGTGCATTCACAAGACAGTCTTTACAAGAGGAGGAAGTTTTATCATGGCCAAGCTAGGATATTTGCAATATGGACAAACAATGATAACATGGATAGGGAAGTATAACTTGAGGGGGAATGGAACACAGGACATTTTTAACGGCTAGGAATTTAGTATTGGGAAAAGTTGCAGACAGATATAATTATGTGAGGAGGAAAAAGAGATCAAGGTGCGAAGTGGGAAGAGAGCCAGAAGAATTGGATGAGGAAGATTGTGATGGAATGTTTCAGCAGCAAGGAGGGGTTTGAGATATGAAACACAACACAGGAGTAAAAACAGGTTCCCCGGCTTGAAACAAGTTCCAGGATCACATGTACTGTTCTGTATGTGTAAAAACAGGTTCCCCGGCTTGAAACAAGTTCCAGGATCACATGTACTGTTCTGTATGTGGCTCTGAAATGTTCTGGCACATGCTGATACACCCAAAAATGACATCATGCTGTGCTGAAACACATTTCAAGCAGAATTATTATGAAATGGGAAAGGCCTTAAGTCAGGCAATCAGTAAAATGAGTTTGACTCATTAATTGGTTTCATCTTACATTCTTCTATAAACCTGGGGTATCTTGAAATTAAACACCATTTGCCTCAAGAAATGAGACAACTATTCCAGAAAATTCCCTTTTGCTCTTGGAACCACCTCACTACAACTTGTTGAGGTGGACCAGGCTGAAAAACTGAAATTCGCAGAGGCAAGTCTTGTGATAGTGACTGGCCCATTTGATTGAAGAATAATGATCTTTCTATAATAATTGTAACACAACTCATAGTTCCTGACAGTACTCAAACACTACATCATTCAGTACAGGGAGATATTTACCTGTTTGTCCCCATCTTTTTACAAAGAAACATCTTAATTTCCTGATTGTGTGCTACAATCAGTGTGGGGATTGAACTCCTTGAGGTGTGGAATATTTATAGGCAAGGCAGCAGCTGCGTATCTCAAGTAGCTGCTTCTGATGGCATGGTGCATGCGGAAGGCTGAGGGGGAAAAAATTAAACAAAGGAAATTATCTTCAGAGTGGATTACTATTGATTTTCTCAGGGTGGAGAAAGTACAGGCGGGCCGGCAATAGCGGGGAAGCGGTCATTAGCGTTTTAGGAGCTTGATTGAGCATTGGAGGAGAGTCTTTACGGAGAGTTCTGCAGGGTAAAAACTGGATCTGGCTGTGAAGCCAAGAGGTTTGGGGTTTTGGAGCAGGGGATTGAGGATCCAGGGGAATCAGGGTCAACTGAATCAGGGAAGTTTTGCGGGGAGGGGGGATCAATGGTGGTGGGGTGCGGGAGTGCAGGGAATGCAGGTAGCAGGTAGGATTGCGGGAGGATTGGAGTTGTGGTTGGGAGTGCAAGAGTTTTATATCTATCATCTATCTATATAGAGAGAAGTGTGGAGCTTTCACCAGGGCTTTTTCCATGGCACTTGCAAGAAAGTGCTTTGACATCAATTTCTTGAATAACCTGTTGGTAACTTCTGGGATGTTGGTCTGAAGTACATTACCAGTCAGATTGAAATCAGGATGGAGTTTTTTGTAACTGGTGTTGATTTCAAGCTCAAAAATCCACCTGATGTATTGCCCAAGTCAAGCTGTTATCATCCTTCCATAAACATGAGTCAGATCTTCATTTCACCTGCTAAATAAATTTTATATATCTTTTGCTCATCAAATTTTTCTTGAAATTATATTTAAATTCCAAAATAATGTGAATGATCATAAGGAAAATGATGTGGTTCATGCTCAAGGACTGATGTTTTGTCTTGAAATGATCATAAATCATATCAGCTATGGTCTTACCATTTTATGACCTTGATATTCTTTTTTTATGTTATGATCACATTAATAACGTGGATAAAAGCCTTGCTAGTGAGCCTCCATCAAATTCTCAATCCAATTCCATGAGAACTGTGAATAAAATAATCCACAAGACACCATTTAGCATCAACAGGTTCAATTAATCCTGAAAACCCCAATCCCAGAAGCTTAACAAAACCAACACAACTCTCCAAAACAATATAAACTTGGGATCCAACCAAATCTTTGCATATGTTTTCACCTGCTTCAGCTCTGAAGCTTGGATCTAAACTAACTTGACGGTGAAATTCATCATATTACTCCAGTGGGAAAGCTAAATAAAAGAAAACCTTGGTTTGGGTGAGTCGGTGACAGGTGGATCTCTCAAACACCCACCCAAAACCACACACACTGGAGCTTGGAAGGCCAACCAAATATCCTCTGCAAGACAATACTCTCTTTTTCATTCTTTGAATATGAGTCAATTCCTGCTGCCACTCCTTGAAATCTGCCAAGGCTACTGTGTCAACTTTTTGCCTTTGTGTTTTCTTAAATAACAGAGGAGAAAACCCTCTGACCGCAGTTGGAATATTGTCACCATGATGGACAGCCTTACATCATGGTGACAAGACAGACTTACAGCCCTCAGCACAACGGTCAGCACAGAATCAGAACATAATTTACATAATCAAACTTAATTCTCCACATGGCTATTCCTCAATGTACTGTGATTGAAACATAACCAAGGGCTTTTCTTATTTTGGTGGAGGGTTTGATATGCTTTCAAAATTACATCAAGAAAAGTTGCATCCAATTTACAAAAGAGTTATGTTGAATTGCAGAGGATATCAACTGAACCTACCAAGTTCACCAAAAATCAGGCTAAACTTGTGGAAAACTTACAACCCACACACAACAGGTATCAGCTCAGTATATGAAAAAGTTGAGAGAAAGCACTTGCATACAAGTGCCATGGAAACATCCCTGCATTTTTTCAAGAGTCAAGAAAATCAACAAATCACTCAAGGAAGAATATCTAGAACCTCTCTCCATGTTTCAACAGAAAGGAGCGGTGAGAAGGGAGGGTCTATTGACATATTGAAGGATTTTCAGCTTACTAGTGATTCCAGTATTCCACAGTGAAATCAAAGATTCCCTGAACATCATGGAAAAAAATCTCTCAGGATACCCACAGTCAGTTTTTGTTTACACAGCGGAGGTGTAGGTTTGGAGGAGTTTTGCAGAAAAAAAAATAAAGCTGAGTACCTGAAATACTTCCACCAGGGGAAAAGTTTACAAACTTGTATAGAAAGTGCCATCAATAGTACAAAGGGAAACTTTGTGCATTTTATGAAACTTTCTACACAAGTTCCATGAATTTTCCCCTGGTGGTTTTCTGTTTTTTTTGGTTACTATTTGATTTAACTGCAGAAAAATTGGAGAAAACAGTAGGTATTCTCTTCAGCTCTTCAACTAGCAAAGTAAACACTCACTTTCACAGAGCTTTTCTGAAATGCAACTGGGAAAGAGATTCTGAATAAATTCCCTTGAGTGATTTGAGATGTGTCTTTAATCTTGATATCTGCTCTATTTCTACATAGATAGATAAATAGAAAACTCTAATCCTGAACCCACAACTTGAACCCCTCCCCCCCTCCCTCCTGAAACCCCTTGCACTTCCCAAACTTCCTGAATGCCATTGATTCCCACTCCCCATGACCCCCCCAAATTCATTTTCCGTGGCATCTGCCTCACTCCTCAATCCCCTGCCACCAAAGTAACTGAACCCCTTGTATTGGTACAGCTTGTACTTGTAGCACCCTCCAGAGTAACCCTTGTATGCCCTCTCCTCCAATGTCCACTCAAGCCCCTTGAAATCCCCAAATAACTCACACTGTTTCTCCACACACCTGGAAGAAAATTCAGGAACCTCCTTGGGGGTTCCTTAACGTATCCATGCCTTATCCCCTCTCTATCTACATCTGAATCTCTCATGTATCGCAACTTGTATCCAAGTTTCTATCTGTTTTAATATATTACCCTGCAACCAAATCAAATTTTGAATTCCCTAACAAGACATGAGCCAAAGATTTACCCCAACATTGAAGGCCTTGTATAAATTACAAAAAATTGATATATGGAAATTAATTTTATCTTATGGAAGGTGGGATGAGTCAGCGGTCTAATTCAAAAAAAAACAAAAAAAACCGACCCCTGGTGAGTTGTCGTGCTAAATCCAAGCACGGACACGGGAGTTGGTGGGAAATTTCCCCCCAATGCACGTCGCAGGAGTTACGCAGCCAATCCTGTCTGCCTGAATCCCAAAAAAAAAAAAAAAAAGCAACTCATCCTGCAGTCACCTACACACACAACACACCTACCAACCAATACACACATCACACTACCACACACCACTACACACCTCACACACACCCCAACAACCCAAATATGTCACCAGAAGCGCCCAGTTCCCCCACTAAATCCAATCTAGACCCCCTCCATCAACTAACCCAAGAAATCCTTGAAAAAAGACAAAGAAATCAACAAAATGAAGAAGTAAACAAACAAAAAAGAAGACCCCCACAAACCACAAGATTCCCCTTGAGAGAAACCCTACTGAGAGCCTCCCTGATGTCGGCTATGCCATTTTAATGAATAGATCTGTTCCCTGAAAGAATATAATTTTCAAGTGTGACAGGTAGGTATCATCTTCTTCAATTTCTCATGATTTTTATTCCTTTATTTTTTATTTTTTTTATTGATCAATCTTCCCCTCATTTTTTTCTGCTTAGAGGAGGTAATGCTGCACAAAACCGCCGTAAAGAAGAAACCCGCAAGCTTCCAAACGTCACCCAATTGATTAATTTCCCCTTTGCTGCTTCAGTGTTGTGGAAATTGTGGGATGCTGATTTGATATATACAATGATCCCCATGTACAAAGTTCCCCCCCTCCTATATCCCAAAACTCCCGCACCTCCCCACCCACAACTTGACCACTCCCTGCAACTCCTCCCTGCTCCCATTGAGTTCCCGCAACCCCGAATCCCCGCCAATCTCCACTCCCTGCAGCACCGCCCTGATTCAACCTCCCCTGCGTCCGCCTCGTTCCTCAGGCCCCCCGCTGCACAACCTCTGGACCCCATCGGCGCTCCATTCCAGGCTAAGGTCATAGCTGGCTGCAAAGCAAATTTCAACAATACCGGCTGGATCATTCAGGATTGTCTAGAAAAGGAAGATCATGAGTTGTTCTGGTATGGCTTCTTACCTCGCGTCAAAGGTTGGCTGAAGTGTGACCTAGTCAATATCAATAACAAGGATCTCTATTGCAAATGGATTGATGCTGCTGTGAAAGCTAAAAAAATTTGAGTCTGGAATGAGGTTGACTTTTCAGATGACTAACCCCACTGAGACTGCCAAACTGAGTCACCAAGATGACCTACTTTGTCGGAAGTCTGGAGAAGAAAGCAATGATGAAGTTGAGGAGGCTGAACTGGACCCCGATGAATGGAACGACTGTAATTTTAACATGCAAGCTATATACAACAAGTATCCTGTCCAACCCGAGTACGACCGGAAGATACCAGTGTTTGTTGATCCTGCTAATCCCAACCGCTACATCCTTATTACTGCGGCTGCATGCCAGGAATGGGCCATGGCCATTGTGAGTGGCCTTTTTTTTGTGTATCATTGTGTTTCCTTTCTGACTGCTCCCAAATTTGCAGTTGGATGTCTCAAAGAGTGGTGTAGACATATAAGCCCCTCCCAAATCTCTCCGCTACAAGTGTCGCCCTTCTTCTTCCAAGAGGAAAAAAATCTCTCACTCCTCTCAGGACTGGGCACCAGTAGTAGTTTGGCGCAAATGTTTGCTGATGTAATTGCAGGTACATCTGGAACAAAGAATAGCAATGGCAACTTACCATCCAGCTCTGAGGACAGCTCATATCATTCCTAAGTGAGAATTCCAATCATCAATTATCTGAGATTTTTGCGCCTTGCAAGACTCAATGAGGCTCACAATATCTTGACCTCAAATTATATCCACTCCCACAAGATTTTTGCCTCGACTTCTTTGCTCAACCAAAGAAGTTCTCAGCCTGCGGTTTACCTTGGGTGTGGTGACTAAGATATTCAACAATGTTCTGAGATTTGATAAGTATTTGTGTAGAAATAACTTGAACAATGTCTAATACACACTCCAATTTTTCTATACTTCCCGTGTTTTTTATTTGATTCAAATATTTTCAGATTTCCAACTTGTGCTCTTGCAATTCACCTTGGATATGGTCCATTTAGATTATAGCAAAATATGAGTTGTTGTATACTCATTACTATGCAGTTGAGAGCAGTACATTTAAAAACAATTGACGCATGTGTATTTTGCAAATACACATTCCGGGCTGGGGATATCTTGACTTGAATGCAAGCTACATCCATGGTGTCATACCTCCAGATAAGGAATCACCAAAATAAAAGCAAAAAGAAAGAAAGAAAACGTCAAGCACGAGTGATGTAGCCACAATGTTGGTACAGCTTACGGCCTCGGGATTGTTAGTAACTGCTAGAGCCTGCAAGTGACGTAGTTTGGATTTGATGACAGAGAAACAGAGCTCAATCGGATTGAGCTCTGGAGAGTAGGGAGTAAGAAATAACAACAATATACCAGCATCATCACATAATTGCTGAACTCGGCGACCAGCATCATCACATAATTGCTGAACTCGGCGGCCTTGATGGATTTTGGTGTTTTCAAAAACCAAGATAGAATTGGGTCCGGGATACTGATTCATGTGTGGAATCTGCATGAATTAGATCTGTCAGTTAGATAGGTATGCTATTCAGTACTGGATTGCACGTACTAGATCACATTTAAGGAAGTGTTCAGACTTCTTTTGGTTAAAATTATCCTCACGGACAGTTAATGCCAGTAGCCCATCAATGGAAGTTGCGGGTAGCATACTGAGTCTCTTGGCATTCTGGCTTATGATGAATCACTTTGAAGGTGTTCCACGAGCTGATCGGGAGAACGTTTGGAGTAGGTCCCGTGAACAGATTGCGCTTTCATCTAAAACATATTGAATTAGCATCATGGGATGAATGATGGATAAGATTAAAGAAAAACCCACCAATAAAAACCAGGAATTCGGCAGGATATGGATCCATTGCCTCGACATATGCAAAGTTCTTGATGAGACATTTGCGGGAATTTATTGTTTCAGCTTTCTTCAGTGTAATTGACAGGTGATTGACAAGGTTCTCATGAACTGATTCAACACTGAGGAGAGTTCTGTTACTATCATACAGTCGTTCTTGAATCTCATCCAGGAATAAACCAGGCTCATTGTGCATGAGCGGGAAACAATCAGCAGGGTTGAGGGTCCTTGGCCATCCTAACGTCTCGTACTGTTCTGGATTTTGGATGACACTCTGGGTATGCTGATATAGGAACATCCACCAATTGAAAGACTGTTTGGATATCTGTTTGCCAAGGCTTTGTCGAATAAACTCGCAAGATTGGCCCTGTATGATCATTTGGATAGCAGTGACTTTTGTGGTGGCGCAATATTGTACAAAAACCATTTGATTGAGGATTGAAAGGGTTGCAGTCCGGCGTGGTTGTATTGGGATCCGTGAAGGATTGGAAATTGTATTGGGGAAAGGGAGAAGGGGACTGGTTAGGTTCAATTAGTACGTGTGATGTGAAGAAGCTTGTAGATCAAAAACTTAACTTGTTCAAAGCATGATTTGACTTTGCTGCTGCTGATGTCTAATACGCAGAAGTCTGTCTTTTCAGGATTTTGCGCTTAAACATGCAAGATTCATGCGTGACGGTCAATGGATCCTGCCGTTGGATGGAAATCATTTCTTTGCTACGGCCTTGATATATTCCCTCGTTAAATCACCCTGAGTCTCCGATCTCCAACCCAATCCGCCCTCTCATTTTGTGACTCCCATGTCGTGCCTTCTTGATAATGAACAAACGGTTTCTCAAAACCTACCAATCAACTTGGAAAACCCAATCTGGAACGGGAACCTCCAACCATTGGCTAAGGATGAGCCGCTGGTGGGCTTCCGGCTCACCTCAAAGGATATATTTTCTCCAAATGGCGTTATGGTCGTCGCTCCGAGGTAGAACTACTGTGGAGCTTAGGTGCCATTGATCAACACCGCAATCTGGACAAGAAAACTGGTGATTGAGAGGTGACGGAAAGAAATATATTAGCTTTGGAGTCTCACGGTTCAATTCAGCGGAAGTTGCGCAGGCCGTCGGGTTCAATTCAGCGGAAGTTGCGCAGGCCGTCATCTACCTCTGATATTAACCATGAAGCAGCCTCCGATGATGGCACTGTGGGAGGAAGACCAGACTTGATTTGCGCCGGATGGGTTTTGAGACTGTTTTCGGGTGACCAAAGCCAGGAGCAACATTCCGAGAAGGCTAGGAGCCATCGTTCGGTGAACCGGGTGAAAGGAATCATTTCTTTCTTGGAGAGCCTTGACGAATTGATTTCACGAGGTTCCTCAAGCTGCCCCGATGAAGGAGAAGAAGCATCAGTTGAAAATTGTGGGTTTGCACACTGGCGCTTGTGGAGTTTGAATNTTTTTAATCACTTTAGGTGTATTTTTGGGGTGGTGTGGTGGCTGGGAGTGGATGTTATTTTTTTTTTTGGTGTGCGGATTTTGGGAGTCGTTGGGCTAAAAGGTAAGCAAAATAAATGAAGAGTTGCTGGGAGTCGTTTTACTAATCCTGAAGTCGAGGTAGTGTATTGGGGAGCCGTCTGGGTTGTATGTTTTTCTATGTGGATCTTAGGAGTCGCTGGACTAAAACATAAGCAAAATATATATATATGGGAGTCGCCAGTAGTTGTATTACTAATTCTGGATTCGAGGAAGGGTATTTGGTGGGACAGATTTTGGGAGTCTTCCATCTAAAAATCAATGCCCCACCATATATTGTTGCCACTACACGCTCACCACACACCCCAATTAATACACAAAAATCAACAATTAAATATACTAATCCTTTCTTTTTTTCAGGACCAGGATCTTAGGCAAAGAAACATCAATCTGGAAAGAAAAACAGAGAAAGAAGTCAAGCAAGTCAAAGAA
>LAVV01010608.1:0-11875 GCA_001263375.1 Puccinia sorghi
CCCCCCCCGCCATATTTCCATCTCACAAGCTCACCAGAACAAACTTTGCGCGCCTTTTTTCGAACATGGATGGGGTTTTGTTCTCGCCCGAGTAGCCCCCATGGTCAGGTACTCTAAGCTTCCGTTCCGGCAGCTCGTGTCGGAGTTCGAAACGCACATGACGTTCACACCGATGATCCTGTCAGTGGCTTTTTTTCTTCATCACTGCCGCCTGTTTTTCTGGTGAGGAGAAGGGATTGGAAGATTGATTCGATGGAGAAGGAGAGAGAGAATAGAGCACAAGAATTTTGTCTGTCAGAGAGAGCGCGGGATTCGGATTTCTCGACGAACGCCGAGGAACGGGGCGTGTTTCTAATGCGCGAGTCCCAGCCTGCTTCTGTCAATCACCTCGTCTCCCCTCATCGCACGCGCAAAGTCCGGGGGTGCTTGATCGCTCAGTTTGGCGGACACAGCCCTCTCTACATGGCTCATGCTGCCGCCCTCGTCAAAAAGCATGTTGACTTTCTGTTGGCCTTGGAGTGTACACTTCCAGCTCAGAAATGCTTTCGAACTGATCTCCCGATTTCTTTGGGCTGTTATGAAGCTATGTTGACGGAGTAGATATTAACTGTGGATGTCCGCAGCAGTGGGCGTACAAGGAAGGCATTGGCTCGGCATTACTACGCAAGGTCCTAAGAATATTCCATCCTGATCAACGGCCGTAATGGTCTCAAGAGAGAAAGAGAGAGACAGCTGATTTTTCTTTTTCTACAATAATAATCAATCAAGTGGATAGCCCGACTTGGTTCGCGACTTGGTCCGCTCCATTAAAGCCACCTGTGGCGAAGACTTCCCCGTCTCGATCAAGATTCGGATAGATGATGATTTGAAGTGATTACCAATCCTTTTTACGGGTCCTCTTATATAGGACATAGCTGAAGTCGGCTGTTTCAATTCTAGGAACACTTCCCAACTCATCAAGACGGCCATTCATGCAAATGTTTCCATGATTACGGTGCATGGTGCGTCAGGAGCTACTTCTACCCCAGAGAAATCTTCAAATCCGCATATAAACTTACGACCCGGTGTTTGTTTGTTTAGGGCGAACTCGACGGCAGGCGAGTTCGCATCCAGTGAACTTGGAAGGCATCAAGTTTGCGAAAGAAGAAGCGGACTCGAGCTCGATTAACGGGGCGGTTCCGGTGGTGGCGAATGGGGATGTGTTTACGCTAGAAGATGCGCGGAAGACGCGTGAGTTTTGTGGGGTGCATGGGGTCATGAGCGCTCGAGGCTTGCAGGAAAACCCGGCGCTATTTGCCGGTTACGATCGGATCCCCTTATCTGGCATCGAGGTATCTTTCTCCCCTCTTGCCCTCTTTTTTCGTTCTCGTTCTCGTGACTTACTTTTTTTTTATTTTTTATAATTCCATACAGCGCTTTGTGAATCTCTCGGCTCAGAATGGGTTCTTGTTTCCCCTCTTCCATCGCCATTTGGCCGACATGTTGGGCGCGTGGTTCTCTAGCCGTGAGGAGAAGAAGTTCTTCAACATGCTCTCCAGCGCTCCTTCGGTGATTGACTTTCTGGAGGTACGCTTGGCTCCCAGAGGTTTCTTCTCATCCAATTTGGCGGAATACTGATGCGCAATTGTTCAGGAAACTTATCACCTGAATCCACCGCCTTTGCCTGAAATTGTTTTTTGATTTTCTTCTTGTTGCTCTACACGATTGCAAACTCGGATGTTTTCTTTCTTCCCTCTTGGATAATCCCGAGATGTTCATATTTTTATTTTTCTTTTTATTTTTATTTTTCTTTTTCTTTTTCTTTTTCTTCTTGAGAGTGTGTTGAGTGAGAATGCGTGACATGCCGGCTGTGACAGGCCCAGTGACATCTGCCTGTGCGCTGTCTCACTGCCATTTCACTCGTCGAAAAAACCGCAAAGAAAATTATCAACGCACCAGAACAATAATGACCACCAGACTCTCAACACTCGCAACACGAGCCACGAGCCACCTCAGAAGGACTGGAACACTGTCCCTATCCCGAACATCAAGCATGTCTCTCCCGAACTACTCTGCCGTCGGCCATCGCCGACTATCCATGCTCGATCACCATCTCCAATCTCCCCAACGTCATCAGTATTCCTCAAAACCATCCCCGGCTACCAAACAGGTCTGTCAACCAACCCACAAGACCCTTCCCGAAGCAAAACACGAGCTGAACTTATACAGATCCATTCTCGCAGCCTCCTGTGCTCTCTAAAACAGATGCCAATCTTCGCACTCTAACTCTCAACAGACCCGAGGCTTTGAACGCTCTCAACATCCAAATGATCAACTCGATCACCGCTGAACTCTCCGTAGGTCTTTCTCCACAAAAAAAAAAAAATAACGGCTAGTTTGCCTTCTCATTCTTCTCTGCCTTCTTGCCGCTAGAAATGGGAGCAAAGTGATGCGGCCAAAGTAATCATCCTTAAAGGCACGGGAAGGGCCTTTTGTGCCGGTGGTGATGTAGTCTGTAAGTCCGGATCGATGCTCTCTTGTCTCCCTGATTGGTAAAATCTTACTTTCCTTTCCTCTCCCCCCTTGTTAGCTTTGGTCAAGTCTGTCGAATCAGAAGACCTAGATAAGCAGAGAGAAAGCGTCACTTTCTTCCGCGCAGAGTACACCCTCGACTCGTTCATTGCCAAGATGTCAACACCCATGGTTTGCTTTTTGGACGGAATTACAAGTTTTGTGATTCATACCTCTTTAATAATAATAATAATCCTTATGAATTGCTACATTTGATTGAAACTCATGGCGGGTTTTCTTTTTTCTTTTTTTTTACTTAAAACAGTGGGAGGTGGAATGGGTTTAAGTATGCATACCCCGTTTCGAATCGCTACTGAAAACACCCGCGTGGCTATGCCAGAGGTCAGTCCATATCACTCCTTCCACTCTTGGTCCCCCTCTCATCTCCCCCCTTTTTTTGCAAAGACGGCAATCGGCCTGTTTCCAGACGTCGGCGCCACATTTTTCCTCCCACGATTGGATGGAGAGTTAGGGACTTACCTAGGTTTGACAGGTAGTAGTGTATTTGGATGGGGAGCTTTGTCAGTAAACATCATTAAAATGACAATCTCTGTTTTTTTTATTGACATGCCAGATTATCTTTTAGCCAGGCTGGTATTGCAACTCATTACGTCCCATCGAGCTCGCTCGCAGCTCTAGAGGACCGATTATCAGCCTTATCGGCCGACGCAACACACGATCGAATCAACGATGCGATCAATGAGTTCGCGGCGGACCCGATGGATTCGGCCAGTTCGAGTCGACCATTCGATCTCAAGGGGATCAAACGACAAGCGATCGACCACTGTTTTGCCCAGAACACGGTCGAGGCGATCCTCGAACATCTGGAGGCCGTCAAGGATGGCCATCTTTTCAACGAGGACCCCACCCTCAAGGCTTGGGCGGTGGAAACTATTGACTTGATTCGTATCAGAAGTCCCTCCAGTTGCAAAATCACCCTCATGGCCCTCAGGGAGGGCAGAAAAATGTCAATCGATGAGTGCTTCGCCATGGAGATGAGACTCGCTGCCACTTGTTGCGTAAGTTGATTCAATTGATCTCAATTCACAAGGCTGGGTACTGGAAGATCGTAATAACTTTTCTTTTTTCTTCAAAAAACCTGCCGTTAATACAGGATTTCAAAACGCATCCGGACTTTGCGACGGGAGTGAAGCATCTGTTGATTGACAAGCAGAAGACACGACCGGGGTGGAGGCCATCAGAGTTAGCAGAAGTAGGAGTGACAGACTTACGGCAGAAGTATTTCTCGAGCGAGCCAGCTCAGACCACGCAAGTAGTACGGTTGGAGTACCTGCCGACGCGGATGCGAGCCTACCAAGAGTACCCGTTCGCCAACTACGGCCTTCCGACGGAAGAGATGATCAAGGCGTTCGTGGTAGGCAGTGTTAAAGGCGCCAGCGGCCATCTCGCCATCACCAAGGATGAGCTCCTCTCCCTCCTCTCTCAGAAATGGTCCGGCAAGGTCGGCCTCCTCGAGAAAACTCACGACGTCCTCGCCAGACGTACCTCTCAGAAAGGGCCCAATCAAGGCTCCGTTCTCAAATGGCTCTATTGACCCTTCTCCTTTGTTTGTTAAACCTCTTTTTTTTTGTGACGAAAATTATGTAGCTGGGGTTTGAGAGGTTTTCTTCCGGAGAACACACAAGACTCTTGCTGGTACGTGCCCTTGCCCGTCCACATCACATCACTTCCCGTCCTCTGCTTCTCCCCATCTTGTTGGTGCGCTGCTTTTGTACGATAGACACACCTTGCAGGGTCAAGAGAGAAGACTCCACTTTTTGTTTCCCATACGGTGCATGTCTATCTCTGAAAGAGTGTGGGAAATCAGGCAGATGAGAGGGGGCGGGTGAGTGTGGGTCAGGGAAGAACCTTGCTTGGGTGTCAACCCTTCCTGTGACTGTCATCACTATCATCTTGTTCTTGTTATGGGGGGGGGGGGGGGAGGAGGAGTCGACTCCTGGAATGCTGGGCAGTAAGAGAGAGGTCTTTGATGGGTAGTTTTTTTTACGCTGTGAGGATGATCCACAACTGCAGTTTTCCTATCACCATTTTTTAGTCTGGCCGTTTGGAGACAGGTTATGTGGGGCTTCTCTTCAGCGGATCTTTCTTGTGTTATTAACCTCAGAGAAACAACTATGGTGAAATATATAGCCCAGTTCACATATTGGGAGCTCTTTGAAACCTTTTACTCATGTCACTTACTTTCCTTGTCTTTTTTCTTCTTATTCTTCTTTTCTTCTTGCGTTCAGATACACTGAAAACCACTGAATTATCTGATGATGAAAAGATTTCTGGGAAAAAAAAAAATCATCTGGTTCAGGGTGTTGATAGTTGCATCACGCAAAAAAACATGTCTCAATAGTGTCCACGTGCAGATCATCATCATCACTCCTCCCTTATTTCTTGATCATCATCATCAACAACAATGGTCACCCTTCATCTCATGGATCTACTAAAAATATTGTTTTTGGAAGCCAAATCCACTCCGGTCCAGTGTGCTCCCTCATGTGACTTGATTTCAATGTGTTTTGGGCTAACATATAGACCACTCTCTCTCTTGTAGCAACAGTGGGCCTGCTAGGCTAACAGTAGCATTAGCATTGTGGGACTCCTGTGGGACAAATAATAATATTTGGTCATGATCCTCTGAGGGGGAAATCAATTGCTAGATAGTTCAAAGCTATTACAACTGACAGGTGGTTTGAATGACCTGCCCCTCTAATAGTACTACACAAATATAAGGAATCTTGAATCATAAAGATGGCTGATTTTAATAGAGAGTTACTAAGCATAGTAGCCTCTATTAGACCTAGATCAACCTACACAATACTCTTGCAGACCTGACACTGCAAAAAAAAAACTTGCTCAACTGCAGTTGACATGCAGCATGCTCCAGCCAAGCTGCCATCCAAACTCCACCTTTAACTTTTTGAATATGTAGTTTTTTTGGCACAGTCACTGTGCAGTCTGCACAGTGACTGTGCATCAAAGCTTAGTTGAATCAATTTTGGAGAATGGTTGAAGCAACAACAGAATCTTCCTGGGACTTTCTGCATGTCAATTGCAGGCAGTTGAGCAAGTCTTTTTTACAGTGTGTCTGCTTGGCATTGTGCCAAGTCCGCTTTAGGATGAGCCAAGCAGGCTTGGCCTTTTTTTGGCTTGGCTTGGCGGTGTGCCCAGATTGGCTTGCAATACCCATAAAAACCAGGTGTAAACACGGAATACATTTATTAATGCCCAAAGTTTGTTGTGAAGCCCCGTAGTATTTTGTTTCTTGTTTTGTTGACATGACCGCGCGCACCGTCTGCCAAGGAATTCTAAACCAAACAAAATTAACAATTAAAAAAAGAGAAGGACGACATAATGATAGAAAGAAGCACCGCTGGGATCTAGACAGCCCTTTGTCCGCGCACAAACCACCTATCTAACTAACCAAAATAGCCACTTCTTTTTTTGGCCCCACACAAAACCTGACCTCCCAACGACCCACAAAAAAGGATAAACAAGTCTATCACAAGAGGAAAGGGAGAGAGGGAGAAGGCGGGGAATAATCACAGTCGAGAGCGCGCTCAGACAGTCAAGCGACGACAAAAAAGGGCCAGCAAAGGCCTTTTAAAGCAACGACCGTCAACCGGTCTTTGTTTTTTTTAGAAAAGAAAGCAAGACGGAGTTTCATTTTATTTTTAAAAGGAAAATGGAAGGAGAGTATGTCGGATGATCATGATTAGGATGTCACTTTTTGTGGGCTGTGCATGTTGCGCCGTTATCGTCACACCGGAGCAGGTCTGCTGGATGCTAAAAGATGTGTACGTTTGACACTCGATCCAAAGCGAGATGCCTTTTTGGATTTGTTTTTGGGAGGGTTCTGTAATAAGAAATATACGAGAGATTTTGATGAACCAGAGTATTAGAGGACGAGGAGAATTACGAGGAGGAGAGGATTGATTAGACCCGGACGAGATTAAGACATGTTCGGGAACCAGGAGTAGACGGGAGAGGATTTAAGGTCCCGCGGGGAGAGTGGCAGAGGGATTGCAGGACTGGTTGGCAAGGCCGGCAGGATCGAGATCGAGGAGCTCGTCGAAGAGTCTCGTCGAATGGAAGGCATCGGAGGAGTGAAGAATGAGGGAAGGGGGGTCGGCCAAGGAGGAGCACGTTGCGGTGCTAGTGGTAGTGGTAGTATTAGTAGTAGTGGTGGTGGTGTCGGGACCGGTGTGGGAGTCTAGCAGAAGCTGGTCAAGATGATCTGGTGATAATTGAAGCTTGGACTGTTTGCCATGAGAGTTAGAGCTGGTGGTCTTGCGTACTTTGCGATGGTCTCGACGGGTGAAGGACAACTTGCTGGAGTCGAGACTATGCAAGCAGGTGGAGGGCCCGCGTTTCTTGCGCGACCTGGACGGCTGGGAGGAAAGTCCCAGGGTCTCCGCGAGAGAGGATGAGGAGGGCTGGATTGCGCCGTCGAGAATCATCTGCCCTGGATCCTCTCGCCCTTCGGGACAATTCATCATCACCATTCTCCGCCTGAACGCGGTAATGGGCACCCGTTGCCAGCGGGACAAGCCATCCAGCTCGGCTGTGCTTGCATCGTAGGGGCTCTTCTCACCATCTGAGCAGCCTTCGTCAATCGAGGAAATCCCTCTGATGAATGCGCTGATGTCAAATTCTGGCTCAGGTAGAGCGCCATTTGTGGAAGTACCGGGGTTGATGATCGAGTGTTGGGAATCATCAGGCTTGGGGGTGCCCGTCATTGAGGATTGTTCGCTGTCTCCCGTACATGACTGTTGACGCAGCTTTCTGAATCGATTGTAGCGTATGACCTTGGTGCCGGTGAAGGGTGATAATGGCAAAGATTTTTCCGAGTCGATGATTGTGCGACCTGCATTAGTGCCATCTTGCCGATCTACCGAGAATGTTCCCATGATCGGTAACTTGATCTCACGTTCCGCAGAATTTTTGGAATCAGGAGTGCCACTGATGACTACGGGTTGTGTCTGTGGATGAGTTCTCTATGGGAGGGGGAAGAAGGGATCATGAAAGAGACTTACCGGCCAGATCGAGCATTGATCCGATGGCTGAGGAAGCAGTAGGTAAATCAAAAAAGTTGGGGTCATCCTCCTCCGAGTTGGGTTGATCAGCATCCTCGGCTTCAATGCCAAATCGTACTAGTCCCGAGTGATCGTCCTCGTCTAATGAGTCGGTGGTGGCACCATCATCATCACCGCTGAATGATTGATTATTATTGTGATCGGGGTCTTCATCATCGCCATTATCTTCATCTTCTGGGTTGAGTTCCTCAATGATCATGTAGCCCATCAGACTGTCTTGGTCGTCGGTAGCATTACTACTCCCTGGATCACTACTTGGCTTGATGCTGGCCATTATTTGTGTGTACTTTGAGGAGGCCTGTAAGTTTTCTAGTTGTTCGAAACCAAATGAATGATCTCCTTCGCTTGTATCCATGAGTAAGAATTCCGCGAATTCATCCTCCGGCTCTTCTGTTTGATGATGATCTTCATCTAGATGGATAGAATATGGATGATCGGGGCTAGTCAGTGTGTTTGTTATGTTCCCTGGGTGTTGGAAAAAAACTGACCATATTCGGATTCAGACCACGTGACAGGGAAGCCTAGATCTTGACCAAAGTCAGTATATTCCAGACATACATCCTCGCCGAGTTCAGATGGATCGGCATCCAGGTCCAATTTTGGGGGGCTGCTGTGTGCTTGTTGGTCGCGGTGTGGTGGGGAGATGGAGGGTGATTTTGTCTTCTGTTTCTGTTTCTGTTTCTGATACTCCTGCTGCTCATCGTCGTCTGAGTGCAGTGAGGATAGAGATGAGCTGCCATCGAGTGGGTCGGAGTGCAGTTGTTGGCTTGTGGTTTTCAGTGAGGATGGCTGCTGGGAGAAGAGTGAGGCTGTGATGGTAGTTAGTAGTTGTTGAGCGTTCAGTGTGCTGATGGTCGACTCACAACTTTTTTTGTTTGTCATTGTCGTTCCGAAAAAGAAACTCGTTTTGGAAAATCGAAATTTAAATAGTTTAAATTAAAAAAATTAATTTGGAATTTAAAGCTCAACCTCCATCTGCGCAGCGCAGTCAGCACGCAACTCGTGTAACTACGCCGAAGAGCTCGATCGCGCAGGCAACCATTCAAGGATGTTGGAAAAACTGAGCCGCCTCAAAGCTGCAAGAATCCTCTCGAAGCAACTCAAATGAAAATCAAGCTGCATTTAACCTGATTCACCTTCCACCCTGGGGAAATTTGTAGACAGGAACAATCTTTGGTTATGTAACTGGTCTTTCAATATTCTTGAAAAATTTTCAAACCATAAAAGCAGGCAAGTTAATTTATTGGTGGATAAACAGGTTCAATGACCCATGATGTGTGTGTGGGTTAAGCTGACCTGAGCTGGGAGGTTAGAGTTAGGGATCGCCAAGAATATAAACTTAACTTTATTCTATAATCCTCCTGTCAACCTTAACCTATTTTGTCCACATCATGTCACTGCGGCGCATACTCATGTATTTAGTCTTGTTAAGACAGAGGTATGCTTATACAGTGCACAACAGGTGTTCTTGACTACACCCCAGGGAGGTGTTCCAAATTTTGGGGTTTCAAAAAAAAAAAGCAGGTTTTTCTCCACCAGGTGGGTCCAAACAACCTTTGGAATTTCAAAAAACTGTTTCAACAGTTTCAGAAATGTATGTAAAAGTATGTAGTAAATTTTACATAAGTAAGAAAATTTCAAATTCTGGGAGCGTAAAACATATTTTAAAGAGTGCAAAGATATATGTTCCAAGTTTCTGCATGCTTTACAGTCAAGATTCTATCAACATGAATGGTTGTCAGTAAAGCAGCTTGTGCCCAAAGAAAGAAGGAGAAGCCCAGACAAACAACTTGTCAGAGTATCAAGATGAGTAAGGTTGAGAATGAGTGGGACGAATGAATGGGGCCCGACAAACACTAATCAATGATGTGGCTTTATGTTTGCTCATTCCGCGCTGTGTGACATAATACATGTCACAGAGAGCAAAGGAATTGGGCTGTGGAGCTGTGAAAAACTCAACACTCAGAAAGCAACACAATCCAATGCCAACACTAATTTTTAAAACAATATTGATCCCATGCTGCTTGATGCTTGGCCAGATTCAATCTTGATTGATGGTGAAAGCAATCAGTGCATTAACATCTCCAACAATGAAGAACAAACCAGCAATCAACAAAGTGGCTGTTCTATTTTTGAAATCTACAACCAGGACTTAGCTTTAATTGAGGTCTGAGCAGATCCTTGAGATAACCTGATGACAGAGCTGTTGCCAAGATATTGTGGCCTATGTCTTTCTCAAACCAAATTGATGTACAAAGACAAAAATTGAAATCCGGAGGCTCCAACCTCATGATGTCCACCAAAAACCCCCGAACAACAAAGCACAACTACAAGATGAATGCTATCAGTGCAGTGAAAGAATCATGGGTGTATGTCAGCCTGGCTCAAGAAGGGAGGATCAATTAATCTACCGGCTCCTGAAGTTAATTCTTCCTCTCCTAGAAATACAATTCCAGCATCCAATACTAATGGTGGGCAGTTTTGAAATGAAGAAATAAATCCTCCACATCAGATCAATAACCCCAACTGATGGGAAGAGATCTGGGCTGGAATGCTCAGACCTGCTAAGAAAGATGAGCAAACTCGCTTCAAGGAGGAGTACAACAACCTCAAAAATGCTATAGCCTTCCTCAAACACAATTAAAAAAAAAAGGTGCAAGAATGATCCTAAAATACAGTACCTGCTTGAACTTGAAGAGCTTCAGGAATTCGACCACCTCAAGTATTAAAACCATATGTCTGGAGTCCCCAAGCCAATTATTTCTGCTTCTCTGACAGCGGCAGCCTCCTCAAATTGTCGACTTCAATCTGGAACCCAAACAAAATTTACATCCAGTATCTATCAGGCATGTTGTTTGAGATCTCAAGCAAACCATTTCCTCAACTTCAAGAAAGTGTTCCCAAAACACAAGGCTAAGTCTTGCAAGCGTAATTCACCTCTCAACAACCCAACCCTTATGAGGAGATATCAACCTGGGCAACATCAAAGAAGGCTGGAAATGTGAGATTTGCTTCACTTTCTTTTGGACCTTTCTTTTTTGAATACTCACTATCTCACTTATGAATTCCATTTCAGGTAACTCCTTGCTCATTTCATCAGCACCTCATTGATGAAATCACACCAAAGAATAGCTTGAATCCAATATGTTTAGCAACATCCACTTGCTGGATGTACAAAGTCAGATTTCAACCCCATCAGCACCAGAAATCAATGTACCACGACAGTCATGAGCAAAGCGATGTTTTGGAGTCCCAAAAGTAGTTCTGGGCTGATGTTTCCAGCCTTCAAAAGTACTCTAAAAAATATGAAGGTCATGAATGTGAAGTACCACTTCTTTTTGAAACTGACCTCCTTTCAACCAATTGCAAGACTGTTTTCATTTGCCATGACAAGTAAACTTTACATGCCAAAGAAAGACCAAAGACATCCTGGATAATACCAGGATGTAATGAGATCCGTTCGAAAAGCTTAGGAAGACTCATCCACATATCATACTTCATCTTGGAATCCACTGGACGCCTAGTTGTATCTGATCCGAAAAAGAAATATTATTGGCTGGAGTCAACTGACACAGCAACCATCATATACCCTGGAACTCAAGGAGATCCCTGGTGGGAAATGAAACAGCTTTGCAAGCAATTTTCCCACAAGGGCGCAATAATGTGTTGAGGATTTAATTTACAACTCTGATAATCATTGATATCATGCTGAATTGATCATTTAACACTCATAATTTTTATATTTTCCCTTTTTGTCTTAAAGGAGGAAAGCCACATAACAATTTATGGTTTTTCAATCAGAACATTTTGATTTGAGCTGATGCATGTCCCAAACGCACTATGGTTTTTTCAATTCATTGCATAATTTTCTGATTTTAAATCCATAACATAAGTTCTTCAATTTCACTATGTTCACTTTGAGCCAGTGGCTCCAACATTTGCACCAAAGGAAACTTTCAAGTAGTATTTTTCTCACAAACATAAAAAATCCAATGATTGAATGCTTGCTAGTCTCTGTCAACCTTTGTCCCCAAAGGTTTGACCATCATGTCACTTAAGCATTTGAGAAAACATACTTTAAAGTTCTACTGCATGATTTGAAAATTGCACCAAATACATCATCAAGTTTGAATGAAAAAATAGATAATTGGTGCCATCTAAGAGATAATATTCATTTGGGAAATGAAAATAATGTTTTGATTATACATGTAAATAATACT
>LAVV01010609.1:0-20765 GCA_001263375.1 Puccinia sorghi
GGTGGTTCCTCAGGATGTGGGTCCTCAGTTCATTGTTGTAAGGGACTAGGATAAAGTTCCTTTGATAGAAGAGTTTGTCCACCATTGAGTATTTGGTTGGGTGCTTATTGGAGATTTCCTTGAGTCTGGCATCCAATGGGCTTCCTGCGGATTTCCTCAATGATATCTGTATCAGATAAAAAATTGGGAGGAACAGACTGGCTAGCTGATATGGGGAGCAGTTGGAGAGGAGAATCATACGCACATTGTGGGGGTGTTACCGTGTTCCCAAACTGAGGAGCACACACCTTCCTAGTACGTCAATTTCAAACCAATAGTCAGCATTGTCCAAGTCAATAGTTTTGTCCTCAAAAGATGATTCAAATTCTGAAATTTCAGTGAATGTGTCGGGTTGGATGTTTCCAGGCCGGAGGAGTTGTCTGAATGTCAGTCGTTCTTCTTCTGAGTGCTTCAGGTCTGGTCTTTGTGATGGTGCATTTGGTTTTGAGGATTGTCATCCAGGTCGGAAAACAATCTCAAAGTCAAAGCAACCCATTGTCTTGGCCCATTGTGCTTTTCTTCGGGTGAGTTGTTAGTTGTCATGAAACTTTCAAGGTTGCGGTGGTCGGTATAAACAATAGCTTTGAGTCGGGTCGGGTTTCCTTCTAGTTAGTGTTGCCATTCCTTTAAAAGAGGCCACAATTGCTAGGAGTTCCTTTCTGAAGATCTTGTAGTTTCTTTTGGCTTTGACAAGGGAGCGGGAGAGGAATGCTACCGGGTGTAATTCATTGTCCTTCTGAAATAACTGCGATAGGACTCTATATCACACATAAAAACTCAATTCATCCCCGCCAAAATTTTTTGGCTAGTGACTGTACACTAACGGAACACAGGAACAACCAAGATATGCTCATCTTGTTTACTTGTCATACTTTTAAAAGTTTTGTTGGGTGAGGATGATTGAGAGTGAAGAATCAACCTTGAAAGCCTTATCTTAGAAAAATAAAAATCCTTGTGCTTATGTTGATATCTTTAGTAGTCCATTGCTAGGGGCAGTACATACTCGCCCCCCTGGATATGAAGCTGTTGATGGTTGGGAAGGTCCGAGCATCATTTGTCCCTGAGATGGACTCGTCGAGTTTGCTGAATCCACAGGATACGTTATTGTGTGTTGTGGATTAATCCTCGAAGAGGGTGCGTGTGTTTCTTCTGTTGTCACTTGTGTAATCGCTGACGACAACTTCCACTCACAACCAAACAAAAAACACAAACACAAAATGGCAAACCAAAAACCAAAAACACATCGACACAATGAAACAGTCAAGCAGCTGCCGCCAGCCGAACAACCTAGCCAAGGAATATCTGGGAAACTATTTGGCTTGTTCAAGAAATTCCCAATGCAACTCACCAGTCCATCCAAGGAAGTGTTGCCTCAGGACGATAGTCAATCAGAACAAGAGCGATCCAATTCAGAACAAGATCAAGAAGAAGAAGAAGATGATGAAGATGAAGATGAGGATGATGAAGATGAAGATAAAGATGAAAGTGAACAGGAAATTGTAACCGAAAGCGAGCAGGAAGACCCACTAGGCGATGAGCAATGCAAGGCAATCATGGAAAACTATCTCCTAGAAAGTAAGCCAACCCCCCACTGGACCAACTTCCAATGATCATCTCGCTGAACTCTTGACTTGACCAGCCTCGACGCGGACGAATCTCTTGAGAAACCGAATCCAGACGCACTTCAGACCGGCATTACGGCGGCGGTTAGAATTTGAACTATCTCGCATTACGCCGAGTATCGCGAATGTCACGGCGCTCGACTACCATCAGCGCGACCAAGGCATCCTGCGTCATACCATGGAACACGTCGCCCGCTTAGCTCTCGAACAAAAGACCAGCTCCATCGGCATCAAACGCAGTCAGAGCCAGCAGGACCAGATCTGGGACGAAAAGGAGAAAAGTCATCATCGCAAACGGTCCGCCTTCATCTCCCAGCTCCTCTCGCTCCCCCCCCCCCCCCCTTGACTCACTCTTTCGTCTTTTTTTTTAGAAAACGGCAGTTAACCAATAACTCGGCTTCAGTATCCTCCAAAACAAACAAATTAGCTGCCGGTGAGTAGTCAGCCCTAACTGGTTTAAATGTTTTGTCCCGGCGCGTTTTGAAAATTGATGAACGAACTTAAATCACGTGTTGCAGATGCACATGACCCATGTCCGCCGAGTGGCACGAGTGCGAACAACGCGGCCGGCCGACCGCCCTCGCGATCAAAGCCTCCGACATCGCGATCCACGCAGGGCGGGCAATCACGGAAGCAATCGAACGGGTCAATTGAATCTACCGATCTCAATCCACGCTTGCCCTCGACGCCACAGATGTCTGAATTCAAGCCGGTGCGCGTGGCGCGACGGAATGAGAGTCTGTTGAGTGTCAACGGTAGTCCGGTGATCTCATATGCCCCGGAGGAGACCCTTCACCACCCGCTCCCTCCCTCGGCCTCCAACGGCACCCTCGCCTCCTCGCAATTCACCGAACTCTTCCCCCCCAGCACCTCCTCCTCTAGTCTCCCCGACCATCATCATCATCTTCTTCCTCTCCATCGTAGTCTTAGCAGCAACTCGGCCGTCTTGGGCGGCAGAATGAATAGCGAATTCACCTTCGTCGAGAAGTCCAAATGGAAAGACCTCGAGCTTCAGCTGCTCTCCCTTCAACTCGACCAGTCTCAAAAGAAGAAAATCGACGACTTGCTCAAAGGTTGCTTGAGCTTCGGCGACAACTAATCGGTTTTTTGTTTTTGTTTTCGTTGGCTCTTTATGCCTACGTAAACATCCATATGGTTATTTTCTGGACTTGCGCGCTACTTACTCGTCTTTCATCAATGTATCTTTCTCTCCTCATTCTCGCATTCTCGCCTGACATTTTTGTTTTATACTTTTTGGTGGATTCTATTGATTCAAGTTTTGTAATACCTTTTGAAATCAACGCCACCGGTCCATCAACGCCTCGTCTCCTTTATTTTTTTTGTATTCAGTTTTTCTTCCCTCACAATGCCAGGCAGAATCCCCAGACATATTACCCTCCACCAAAATAAAAGCGAGTCATGGTTGAAGCTTGAAGGGAAATTGTCCAGCACTCAACCGCACATTAAGTGTTTGAGTGTCTTGCTTTAATGCAGTCCTCATGTCAGCAGATGGCTGCTTGTGCATACAGAGGTTTTTTTTGTGCGCCTCCCTGCAGGCGCTGTTGTCATCAGGTCAGTTCAAGACACATTCTGCATCTGTATAGAAGAATAACAAATTGGTCATAAAGTACTTTTTTTAAGAGTAAAAATCTATCAAGGGCATGGTATTAAGTAAGGTGATGAAGGGGGTATATGGTGAGATAACTCAAGCCTCTTATGTACAAGAGAAGGTGAGTGTTTCTGTAGATCATACCTGTACCTGTGACAAGAACTGAGGAGAGATTTTATTGTATCAAAGTGGGGGAAGATGTCTCATTTGAAAACCTGCTGAACTTGCCAAGGTTCCTGTGGATGCCCTTCTCTAGTCGGACAGATGAAGTACTTAAAAATGGCTATTTTCTGTGATTCCTTGCAGGCCATTTTGGGTTGTTCCTGCTTGGAATTGGTGTTCCAGTCTTCAATCGAAAGGATGTCAAGACACTTCTTTGCAAGGATTTTCCCACATGTTATCGGTCATTGATATCATTGAAAATACTCACACATGAAGCGTGGGTAAATGATTTTCAGCACTTCATCTATTGCCTCATCATGATATCCTATTCATACTGTGCTCATATTTTTTTTCTCATGAATACACTTCTAATTTGTTACACCGGAATCTGGGACCATCTCAACAATCTCTGTGATCTTAGAACTTCCAAAAACAAAGCCAGCCATCTGTGGAACGTTAACACATGATGTAACAAATGGGGCCTTTTGCAATATTGCATGCCAGCTACCCCCAGGTGGGAGACTCTTTCATTGTAGTGTGATTTATTCTTATAATACATGTAAGAGGTATAGGGGGCTGAAAAAGCGGCACCCAGCAATCTTTGAGTGTCCCCCAGACATTTAAGATATCAATCTGGTACACACAATGAACATATATTTGATTGCAAAATTAATCCACTTGAATATTTCATAAAAAACAGGGGACCCCCTTCAATATTTCACCTTTTCACCTCTTCCATTGTGTATGATGCATCCAGACATATTCCTTTTTTTTTTTGAATGTGATGCTGGGACCCTCCGGCAGGATTGGATTGAAAAAAGGTAAAAAAATGACTTTTTGCAATTCCCAATTCTATCAAGCAACAACTGGAATTCTTCTTCATGGTTTTTGCTTGAGGATATATAGCTCTCCCTCTGCCAATCCCCAATATTTTCTCTCATCTCCCCTCCTCATCACTCATTCATTCACTTTAATCCTTTGGCTTCTAACCAAAGGAAATTATGCATTTTTCTTTGGCTTATAACCAAAAAAAAAAAAAAAAGAGAAAAAGGCAAGCTGAAACAGTGAACTCCACCTGGTGTTTGAGCTAAGTTGGCTCATCAAATAGCTAGAGCTGAGTGAGATGGGTAATCTGGAACCGAAAAACGAAAATTTGGGCAAAATCCAGTTGTTATTTTTCGAAAAAAAAAAAAAAAACCAGATTTCTGCCCAGCTTTTGCTCCATGTGACAGGATTTTTCATTGGTGTAGGAGCAAAACGTTCTTAACGATGACAACAACTGGGAAGAAATGGGTTTTTTGCTATTCCTAAGTGTTTTTGTTTTTTAAACAAAACACAAATGCTCCTAACCCTAATGTTGAAAAACAAAGTCAACCAAGGGTTTTTTTCATTTTTAAAAATATATAGCAAATTAAGCTCAAGGTCAGACAAAGCTGACAGCAGCCTAATACTCAGTTAGAGGGGCTGAAGTGCCTCTGCAATGAGGATGATGAGGGAGGCAAAAAGTGTTTGACCAGAAAGAAAAAAGAGTGACATGATTAAATTAAAAATAACAGAAAGAGGAGGTCAATGAGTAAAATTTCAACACCTAAACCCTCACCCAATCACAAAAAATGTTTTTTTCTTGGGAAAAACCCAGTTTTCTTCCAACAAAAAAAAGGGTTTTTCTGCCCAGTATTTGCCACTTTTAACAGGCCAGCCCCTTGCACATATGGTATCTTGGTAAACCAGATTTTTCAATTTATTGTCTCAACATCAAGAAATATGCAGGCTCCAAATTAATTCTTATTAGGGCTGCAAAACAAAGAATAATGGGGTTATTTAGGACTTCAATTCAGTTGCAAGTGTGAATTGATAGTATTTCCTGGCCAACTGTTTGACAATTGGCAGGGATGTTTTGGGGGCACTTTAATGCATTTGCTACTGCTAATGCTTTTCCCAGTGTCATCACCACTATCATCTCGGTGATTCACCTCTATTGAAAATCAAAAGACACTGATCTTAATTGCTTACAAGGTGATGAAAAAAAATCGATTGAATGTAGAATTGGAAAGGTGCTTCATGTGTGCAAATAGTCCTCTCTTGAAGGCATGAGACCCTTAATGCAGCTTGGGTGTGGCCAGGAACAGCTCGTGCACAACTTTCCTCACCTAGGCCACCCACCCAGAAACTTTCAGGTCTGTCTCAGATGTGCCATGGCACTCTAGCCAATTGGACTGTTACAAGAACTACTTGGACATCATTTCCTTGCTTATAATTCTGTAAACTCCATCGGAACTCCTCCCATGTCAGGCTCTTTTTGGTTCAATCATGAATAAAGAATAATTCAGATATGAAGAGTAACATGTCTCTGAACAGGTGGAAAATTTAATGACAAGTCAAAGATGAGTGCCATAAAAATGTTGTCAAATTGACCAATGTGAACGACTCGAGTAGTTTCTTCCATCAGAACAAAGACGAATAAATGGGCACATGTTCTGCTTGAAATTGAAGAGGTTCATTTAACAAGACATCAGACTCTTGTGACAATGAAGCCGGACAAGCACATCCGTTTATGACTAAGCCACGATGCATTTGGATTCGGTGTGCATTTTGCAGGCACGACGCAGCGCTGTGGTCATGGTGAAACTGGATTTGCTCCAGTTTCCTCGAACAATGCGGCAATCAAGCGGATCCGATCTCAAAGCTCATGTCAATCAGTTTCAATCGCTCGGCTTTGGGACCGGTTGGTGAAGCCTAGAAGTCGGGTGTTGGCCGGGAAGCGAGACTAGCCATGCCACTTGGTCAGCTGGGAAGATTTTTTCTTCTTCTATCTTTTTTTCTCTGGGATTGCTAGCTTGATAACAAGAAGACTACTTTTGGTTCAGCAACTCTAGTATATGTATCTGAAAAAAAAAACCACCTAAAAAGACAAATTGGTATGAATACACAACCTAACACATTCTCCCGCTACTTATTGCTTTTGATTTGCCAGAAATTAAGTCAGTTTCTAAATTTGTGAGATTGGCTTTCAATTCCAGCTGTTCGATTTGGACTTGATCCTATGAATAATTAAAATAAAACAACACATCGAATTTGTCAGCTTATGTGTACTCGCAAGACGAGACACCAAGGGATCAAGATCTCCAATGACCCTGGATCAACATAAATTTCCGTGGATGATCTTGGGGGAAACAAGGGGAATACTAACGACTAATTTCTTCAACTCGGATTTCAACTTCTTGATTTGGTCTTCTGTAACCGTGGTCGATTCGATTCGATTTAAATCTTTTTCCACCTGTTCAATTCGTTTGACTTGACTTGTTATCTGGAAATGACACGTCGAATGGTCAGTCGGCTTGTCTTCATTCATCTGATTCACCCAAAATAATCAGTCAGATGACTGACTTTCAAGGTTGATGCCTTTAGCTCTTCAACGGACAACAAAAGGACGTTGCAAGCGTTTTGATATTCTTCGAATAAGTCTAGAAATGAAAATTACCCCGGTTTTTTGGTGAGTTGTAGGTTTATGTTTGTTTTAGTTTTGGTTTTGGATGAAAACTCTTACGAAGATAAGCATAGCTTCCGGTGACGGTGAGACCTGTGAGGAATCCCAAGATTCTAATTGGGATTGGATTTCAATAGGTACATCATTTTGGGGAATGACAGTGATATTGGATTGAAAGACAGAGCAAGTCTCAGTTGAGGACTAACCCGGCCCTAATACCACCGATCGGACGATTGTAGTTGATAGATGGCGGGGTGACGATCTGCAGGTTGGGCTGATTTCTATTGAATAAGGTGGAGGAAAAGCTTCGTTCCTGGAATGGGAATAGTCGACGAGGCATTAAGCGAGCCATGCTGTCGACAGGCGGAAGAGTGTGGGTTTCTGGGCCGAGGCAGAATGGAGAAGTCTGCCCGAGGTGGGTTCGGGTGGTGCCGCCACCCGGGTGGCCCGGCCAAGCGGGCATCCCATCCGGCACAGGGGGAATCGGGGGTTTGTTGCGCTCAAATTGTTCACAGCTCAGCCAAGGAAAAAAATAATAAAAGAAAATGGAAAACCGCAAACGAACTCACTCAAATCCTGCCAACGATCAAAACCATCAAGCGAGGAAGAAGGCGAAAATAAAACATGCTCGAGCTATACACACCCAGAGCCTTAACACGGTACGTCCAGAAACATATCCTTCATCTGTGGTTGATGTAACTCTGACAAGGTCATTGTATTATTTCCACCATCATCACCAGGGCCCTAAATTGCCGCCGTTCTTAGACGTGGAGAAATTTATCAACGTATTTCAACCTTTTTCTTGCGCTTGCGGTTTATTTTGGTCGTGGCAGTAATGTGCACTCCAACTCATCCAATTCATTCTCGTTGGCAGTCTAGAGCTTTTGAGATTGGTGCCATGGAAAGGTCCATGAAGCTAACTCGGTAAGAAAAATAACACGATTGGAAATTTTTCTTCATTGCTGATTATCGTATCATGAAGGCAAGCCGCAGGCAAGAGATCTTTTCAAACTTTACCAAGACACCTAAGAAGACGAGCAGCCAGTCATTTCGTTCGAAGGGTACCCACCAAATTGCGACCAAAAGCCCGTTTCGAAGTTTGTACCTGCTTGCTTTCCTCCCCTTCAAGATAACCGCTTACCCCCTTCTTTCTTCTATTTTCATTCTTTTAAATCTTTGTGAAGATGAAGAACGATAAGCCTAAAGTTTTATCCAAATTCGTCAAGCGCAAATTAAGCTTGAAGGAGCATAAAAATCGGGACAGAACAGCAACCTTGTTGAAGCGACAGGGTGAGTCTCAAAAAAAAAAAAAACATGATACAAAATTCGCGTATTTGGTTTTGGTTTTGTTTTCAGGCCTAATATTTTGGTATGATGCACAGTCGAAAAGAAATGGCTGAAGACGCACATTTGGCACGCGAAACGTACAAAAATGACGGATCTCTGGGGCTTTAGACTGGTTAGTGAATTTCCGCGCCGTTCATAAAACTCGTGCGCGAAATTTGCCATGATTTGTATCCAGAAATATCAAATACGGATGTGAGATGTGACGGTCAGCTTCCATTCCGTTAAACAATCAGGCCAGGACGCCAACTGAGAAATGTTTTCGACCCACCTACCGGGCTGCTAAACATGGATTTACTCTGCATGATCTATCTTATTACACGCATCTCAACTTGATAGGCGAAGAGTGCCACATCAAGCGAACCCTGAAAACACTTTGTGATCCTACCGGGGTCGATCCTTGCTCTATGAGGTCTTTTTTTTTACTATATTGACAGATTCGGGTACTCATTTGAATTTGAAAAATTAAATGTGATCCCATCGTATTCTTACTGTAGGTTTACCCCAGCTCATCGGGCTGCCGAAATCAACCTTTATTCTCATCAAGGCTGGCCGTATTCACTTATTGGTCCCGCAATTTTACTTTGGCGTCCGATGTCTGACTCCTCAAGGGGTGCGCCCCTCAACCCCGCACTTGATGATGCAGCCGCCCAGCCAGGTGCTCTCAGTCATTCATCTGCGTCTTCAACTCGACGTACTGTCTTACTTCAGATCCACCCGTCCATCAAGGCTCCAGCAATAGAAGCAATCAAACTCGCTTCTCAAGATACGGTACTGGTTGAAGAACTTGACGAATTGGGCTGTCTCGAACTTGGTGGACCAAGGTGTTTAGAAATGATGGGACGTGTTCTGACAGGTATTCAAGAAGACGAAAAACGCGAGGTCAGCTAGCACTCATCAAAGCTTCCAGGTATTACATTTATTGGCAACTCAAATCTGCATTTATATGTACATTATTTTGACAGGTTGAAACTTGGCTGGACGCAGGATTCAAACCTAATGTTATTCCGATTGGGATGATTGTTGGACTTACGGTTGATGATCCCCGACTCAAGTTTCGTGACACCTTCGTTTCTTTTGCATGGAAATATCGGTTCAGCGTTTGATGGTTTGCCTGTTTTTTTGGTTTTCCTCCGAAAGATTTCCGCCTAAGAAGAAAAAAATACCCGACGCCCTCGACACGCTTCAGACCAAAGTAATTCAACCTGTTATTCGTCTTGCGAAGTGTGAAAGATTTTGGGATCGATCGGAAAGACAGAAAAAGGTGAAGTTCAAAAAGTCCGATCTGGACCGAAGAAGAGCCAATGTCAGTAGCTTCCCACATCTCTGAATATCGGAGTCCTCTACGGAGGGCCATTGATATTATCATTGCCCAGCTGATTTTGCTTTGGAATTCATACAGCTGAATATACCCGGGAGCGCACTTGATAGGACAGAGGAAGATGGTCAAATCTCAATGTTGCTAGTACGAGTAGGTGGTGGTTGGAGAATGATCCTTCCGAACAACTGGACGAAAGCATTCTTCCACTCTTTTATATTTTGCTCGGCTCGACTGGTCTGCCTTGAACAACGAGCTCAGATCGACTTTGAGGCCGGTTGGCCAAGTTTCCCAACGGATTATCCAACCTTACTACCGGCCACCGAACTCGCGGATCAACTAGGCTCAGAAGAGGCAAGGCATTGGGCCAGGAAACCGCCAGCCAAGAGGGTTAACTATAAATTGGTACAATCCAGAGGCGGCGAGGGCGGTGACCCTTTCGTGCCAGATTGGAATGTGGTGATTGGCCGAAAAGGAATTCAGAGAAACATGCGCGGCGAGGTCCTCAAAGAAGGGGCTACCGACAATCCTGCCCAGAGTGGTAGAGCACAGCCCTGGCTCTTAATCGGACCGCTTGTGGGCGTGATAATCGAGAAGGTACAAAAACTGGCGGATTCGGTACGCGGGAACGCATCCTTGGAAGTGGTGTGCGGGCTTGGGTTTCAACTTGTAGACCGAATGATCAAGAAACTCAAGAGCGATTTGGAGTGGACTCAGTCTGAGGACAGTTGTCAGTCCCTGCAGCAATTAGACGCTGGACTCGTCAGAGTGAAGATGCGTCCCAGCGGTAATGACGGAAGAGCGGGAGTGATAAAACCACTTGCTAGGCTGTATTGGAATCGAAACAAAGATGTGTGTAGTGTTTCTGTTCCGTTTGGGGCTTTTATTTGCGCCGAGCGTATATGCGCAATATTGAAGCATCGCAACCCGGCTTTTCTCTTTCGACTTATGGCCATATTACGTACGTATGGACGTGATTAGGAAAACCCTCCCGATAATCGCAAAGGGAATGACGCAACAGAGTTCATTGGATTGATCACCACCGGTAGTTTCCGCTTGTCCAATGGTTCATCTATCGGATTTGGCGCCGTTTCACTCAAGAAGTTGATCTCAATGATTATCTGTCAACGGTACGTGTTTCTCTTTTTTTGTCCCACTCACTACACGCGTATCATTCTTCCCCCAGTCACCCCCGAAAACCTGATGGTTTTTCCACTTACATTGTCATCTCGACCCAAACAAAAAACAAAAAAATCTCACTTTGATTCCATTTTATGTAATTATTTAGGTGGGCGGATGCCGATGACGCGACGCTTGATCAAGCCCCAGATGACAAGCAAGCAGGTTTGAGGGAGAAACAAAAGGATAAAAAAGGAACAACAGCCAGTTTTTTCCGCGTTTCGTATCGCAACAAGAACCAATTCTTACTGGAACCTGCACGCCTCGAAGTGGTCTGGTAACGTGAGAAACCTCTTGATCGGAGCTCTCGTGTCTTGCTATCTATGTGCCTCCTCTTGTCTCCTCTCCCTGTGAATCAGACTAAAAAAACAAACAAAGAAACCAAGATTTCGGGGGTTTTCGTGTGACGTTATCTGAGCCCTCTTTCTGTTTGGAGGTGTTGTTCACAGACAGCAGCTTGGATGTGGAACCGTTAGATAGCCGGCCGTGTAAGTGTGGTTCGTATAGGTGGTCGTCGCAGCCTGGTAAGGCAAGAGGCTGGCCCTAGCAGTTTGGGCTTTTTGGTGAGAGCCGACTTCACCAGCCTGTACGACTGCAACCCATCGTACAAAACCTTGCAGTTTTTATCATCTATTAGGCGCCGATCCACAGATCACTGTGACCCAATTTTAGAAGTTTTTATCGGGCGGATCTCTTTCAATCCTTTCTTCAATTTCATCCCTTTTTGTTTTTTACCATTCCCACTTCACCAAAACCCATGATCTGTCAAGCTGTCGCCCGAGGATCATTCAAGGCGAGGAAGGCCAATGTCAAAAAAGAATTGACATGTTCAGGGCACCCAGATTCTCTGAGACTATGCACTACTTGTGCTTGTCTCACTGTTTCTCATCAATATTTCGTCTACATACATTCCCACTTTTGAAGGGCGTGGAGGTACCAAAAAATGGATCCAAAAATGCTGGTGGTAGCCTCCAATCTTGCCTCAAAAGATTTGTTTTTTGTGCCGAGGTCAAAGAGGCCAAAATAAAAAACTCGAAATTTCGAATTTTCCCCTTACATAGCACCACGGCGACAACCCGCTGCCCTAGCTAGCATCTCTCATCTTATCTGACACATAGCGCGCCACTTGGGAAAGGTACGCACAAGGGCTGCAGAGGAGGATATTTGTTGTTCGTCATTTCAAGTTTGTCAAGGCTGCTTGTTCGAAACGTATTAAAAGAGTAATCAGGGGGAGGAAATCACTCGGGTTCTTCCCCACTGGTAGATGCTCCCCTTGTGGCTTCAAGGTACGGTAGATGATACGGTCATTACCCTCAAAATCAAAGCGAAAGGTAAAAGGAGAGAAAGAAAGAAAACACGTGCCCGAGAGAATATGACGAGGGTTTCGCAGGACTAAATACAAATGTAGATAAATGTATGTATATGGAAGGAATGTGGGTATGGGTAAGCTTAGTTAGGACGACTGCCAATGTGGGTGTCGGGGGGAAGGCTGGCCAGCGGGGTTTGGCATGTGGGTGGCGAAGCTGCCGGGGGCTCCGCTTAAGATCTGCGGTGGGATACCGGGGGCACCGGCAGTTGACCCTCCAGATCGAGTCTGCGGTTCCTCTAGGGCCGGCACTCCAGGACGGGTGTCGTGGCTGCCTGGGATGCTGGGAGCACCGGCCGGCACTCCAGGACGGGTGTCGTGGCTTCCTGGGACGCCGGGAGCATCGGCCGGCACTCCAGGACGGGTGTCGTGGCTGCCTGGCATGCCGGGAGCACCGGGTTTGCCGCCTCGGGTGGGGTTGGCCTGGTCAGGAGCACTGGGTTTGCCGGTTCGAGTGGCGTTGGCGGATGAGGGGGGCGGGGGGAGGCCGCGATGCTTGCCCTCTGAGATGACTTTTTTGAGGCGTTCAGGGAAGCGAGGACCGACGGGAGCAGGGTTCTTGGCGAACACACCCGTCTGGCTGGTTACCGCTTTGGAGATTTGGGTGAATTGATGGGTTTGGATGTTGACGCTGGCCAACAGTTTCGGGTTGACATGCGCCTTCTGAACGGCATGAGACACAATCGTGTCAACATTCACTCCCGCCGCATACGCTACTCCAAGTGCAACCTGCATCCTGGTGCTGATGTGTTGGAAGGTAGCTAGACAAGTATTTAAAAAGATGTCAGGCCAAATTCATGAATGAGGGCAGAAAACTTGGATGAAGCCAATACTTACATCCGAAGTACGATTGATACTGGGTGGGAAAGCGTTGCTGGCAGTATGAAACCATGTATTGCAACTGGACAAACCAGGTCACAATGGTGGTTTGAATAGTTTCCTGTTGACGATGGAAGTATCAGCATCCAAACTGCTGGCAGAAAGGTTGCTAGTAAGATGCTCACAGTGTTGACTCCATCCAAGGAGCAATCACAACCGCCCGAGATAGCCTCCACTGCTTGAGTGATCCTCTGTTGGAATTCGATCAGGGTGGAGCCGGCCTCCTGGATGGTGGTGGTTTGAGAGACCAAGGTGCGAGAGGTCTCAACAAAGTAGGAACTGATGGAACTGTAGGTGTCCGTGACTTGGGAAAAACTGGTGGCAATGTGCTCCTCCGAGATCTGCGTTGTCTGGGACTGCACCACCTCTTGGCGTCTAGAAAACGGGAAATAGCCATCATCATTAATTAATACGCAGAAGGTTCTTGGGCTGAATTTACGACTTGAAGAAGGAAATAAGATGGCAGCACCCACCGAGAAAGAGTCAACGAGCCCTGAAGAGCAAGACCTGTGGAAGGAAAGAGTCTCTGAAGTTTTAGTACGCCGCCCGATCAAACAAGGCAAAGAATTTGTGGAACACGCACATGGGGCCACAGCCCAAAGGAATACGAGGGCGGAGCGCATAATGACGAGAATCTATCAGTGCAGGAAAGAGAGCCAAAGAGAGAGAACAAAAATACTATGGTGGATAATGGGCTGTCGACACCATGATGACAGATTTTATAGCGAGGAAAAAGTTCTCGTGTTCTCCCACAGTGCAGACACACGCGCCCGCGCGAAAAGCGAAAGGACCCATCAAGGCCTGCTTCCCTAGGTTTCGGTTCTCAGGTCGATGTGTTAATTGGGTGACACAAGTCATGATGCCAGCGTTGCTGATTCTCAATCAGAAGTTGAATCCAAAATAGCACATGCGGAATACAATCAACTGCGTGCAATTCTTCAACAGCAGAATGGTGGGAGTTCGATGGAATATGTATCTCACGCAATTCGAAATAAATAAATGAAAACACTGGATATGTCCGATCAGGATGAGAAAAGAACAATGTATCAAGAAAGAGATGTCATTTTGATTCTGCAGATATTTCCGCAGCCTTCCGCGAATCACGTAGCACCTTCTTTTTTGCGAAGGTTGGATGACAAGGAAAGCACAGGATTGTCTCAGACAAACGAAAGCAGTGGGCATTAACTCAATCACACAGACGGGGTGTCAACTTCTAGGCAAACACCGACGCAAGAAAACCCGAAAAACCCGAAATCGAGATGTTAATACTTATGGATTATGCAATATTAGTAGATTATGGATTTATGAGTATACACTTTGTCGTTGAGAAGCTTACGCGTCCTTGTCTAGAATCTTACGCGTCCACGCGTCACAATCAAATCTATAAATACCTTGTTGTCTCTCTCTCTCCCCGCCCCTTATGGGATTTATTTTGTTAACATTTTCATACAATTCTTAGAAAATACTTTCATTACACCCTGAATACCCGGAGACCCTGCTACCACATCCTCTCCGAAAAACCTGAAAATCAAAACCCTGATTCTTGACATTATAAATCCCACACACACACACTTCCCGCCCCACTCCTCTTGTTACGCATCGTCCTGATTTAATTCCATTACCCTGCCTTACTTCCGCCAAACTGTCGGACGATCTCCCTGAAACCTTCTGCCCTATCGACTCTTCTTCCTCATCTTCACCCCCTACTCCTACTCTCTCACGTACTTCTCATTGGCATATCGTCAACAAAAACCCAAATCTTCCTCCTCGAAACCGTGCTCCCCCCTCTAATTCCCACTTCCCTCCGTCCCTTCCAGTTCGCCGTGTTCACCCAGCTTCTCGCCCACCTATGCAAAATCCTACTGGCTCTGATGACCCTGGGAAGAGTCGGGAAGTTGATCAGACAACGGATAGAATGACTCCAACGGCTCCGGTCACGGCGGAGCGGGTGGACGCGTTGGCGGGAGAAGTTTCCCGCATCCAGATTGTCATGGCTCGCATTATGTCGCTAATGGAGAACTCTCCCATGTTTCGGGACCTTCCCCCAGATCCCCCTCCACAGCCTCCTCACGGACCCCTTCAACCCGCGGGATCGTTGACCGGGCACCGGGAAGCTCCCCCTCACGTGGCGCCACAGGAATCATCGGGGATTTACAGGGCACCGGTCGCGGCGGAATTCGACCATCTTTCCCGCATGGAACCCTTGAAGATCAAGGATTTGTGGTTCTCCGGAGATTCGGCCCACCTCCTTTCCTTTCTGCGACATGTCAGGGACTTTCTTCGACCTCGATCGTCCCTTTTTCAATCCGAGTCGCGGCGAGTGGTGTGGATTTCCCGGCATTTCGGCTACCATCCGGCTGAACATCGCAAGACACCTTCCCCGGTGGAGAATTGGTACAATTCTTTAATCATCGATAATGCTCGACAGCAGGGGGAGTTGGATGTATATGCGGATCTAGACGGTAAACCCTTTATCCACCCCACGTTGGTCTGCGTCGCGTCGTTTTTGGATGGCCTTATCGCCATTTTTGGCGATAAATTCATGAAAGAAAACGCGAAGAGGGCCCTGAAAGAGTGCAAGCAGGGCAAACTCACGATTGGCGAATACAACTCAAAATTCAGCTCCCTGGTTTACCTAGTGGAGGACGTGGAAGACTCTCGTATCGAAAAATACGTCTCCGGCCTCAATCCGCGGATCATTCGACAGGCCATGGGAAAGGAGTGGCTCTCGGCAAAATCTCTGGCGACAAGGATGGCCTTGGCATCAGAAGCGGCGGCGCAACTGGATCTCCTGTCCTTACTTCCCCCTGATTCCACCTCTCTTCCCCATTACCCACTCTCTTCGAACCGCCCAGCGTTCAATTCAGCTCCTCCTCCCCGCCCAACTCGAGACCCCGACGCGATGGAAATCGACGCCACACGGGTGATACCGGCCTTCCGGTCTCTCCTGGATGCATCCCGCGCGATATGCAGAGTGAGGAACTTATGCTTCCGCTGCCTCTCCCCTGTTATCCCGGGCACACACACAGGTTCTCTCAACTGCCCCAATGCCCCAGTCTCCACGGAACGACGTCAGGCGTTCGTTGACGGCAGTCGCCACAAGTCGCCTGCCCTAGTTTCTTCGGTTCAACTCACCCCCACCGATCCTTCTCCGTTGACCTATCAAAGACCGCATGATAGTGAGTCCCCATCCACTCCCTGGCCTGATCACACGTTAGCCGGCTCGATCGCACCCCAGGATCACTTGGGATACGACGAGCCCTTTGAAGATTACGATGAGTCGGCGTGCGCGACCGTGGATGTTCCCTTGGCAACGGTTCAGATCAGGCTGGATTGCTCTTCGGGCGGACGACTCCTGGTTCCGGTTGTGTTCAAGGGACCGGAAGGCGCGATGGCTCCGGCCACGGTCCTGGTGGACACAGGAGCGATGGCAAACTTCATCAACGAAGAGTTTGTACGACGGCATGACCTCACTTTACGACAGCGCTCCTCCCCCATCAGGTGCGTAGGATTTGACGGACGGGAGGGCATAGGCGGCCTAGTCACGCAGGATTGGGCCGGCCACATCCAGCTCTCCACCCTCGAATCAAAACCCTTTACGCTACAGGGCTCGTTCGGAGTCACTCGGTTGGGTTCGGTGGACGCCATTTTCGGATTGCCCTGGTTGGATCGGCAGGGATGGGTCGCTTCAGGTAGCGTGAAAGGGGGACACCATTTCACCCTTGGGTCAACTCCTTTATACGTGATCGAGTCTTCGTCGCTTGGAGGAAAGCCCAGAGGTGATGTAGTGTTTTCTGCTCACGAGTCTCCCACTTCCTTCCGGTTGCCGTCAGAATTCAGCGACTTTACTAATGTGTTTTCCCCACAGACAAACTGTGCTCTCCCTCCCCACCGAGCGATGGACATTTCCATTAATCTCAAGGAGGGAGCTACGCCCCCATTTGGGGGGCTGTACAATTTGTCTTTGCAGGAACAGAATTTGTTGAAATGCTACGTAGATGAGAATTTGAAAAAGGGTTTCATCCGAGTGTCTTCCTCAAGTGCCGCCGCTCCCATTTTTTTCGTGAGAGTCCCGGGTAAGAAACCCCGGCCATGTGTGGATTACAGAGGTTTGAATGCCATGACCATCCGCGACAGTTATCCCATTCCAATAGTGGGCCAGCTCTTGAACCAGCTTCAAGGTTGTAAGTATTTCACGAAAATAGACCTCAAGTCTGCTTTCAATTTGCTGCGCGTCGCGGAAGGACATGAGTGGAAAACTGCGTTTCGCACGCCGTGGGGTTTGTACGAATATTTGGTCATGCCCTTTGGCTTGGCCAATGCACCGGCGTGTTTCCAACGATTCATCCAATTTGTGCTTCGGGAAATGCTGAACATATCTTGCTTTGTTTATATAGATGACATCCTTATATTCTCCAAGACCAAGCTCGATCATCAGCAGCACGTGACCAGGGTCTTGGAGAAACTACAAGAGCATTCTCTGTTCGCATCCCCTGACAAATGTTCATTTTATGCTGACAAGGTCTCTTTCCTAGGTTTTCAGATCTCGTCGACGGGCATTAGTATGGAAACCAACAAGCTGAGTACCGTACTCGATTGGCCGTACCCTAGAAACATCGCAGAACTGAACCGCTTCTTAGGTTATCTGAACTTTTACAGGAAGTTCATTGCGCGATTCTCTGCAATAGCCGCTCCACTCACTACCTTAACGAAGGAGGGTGTGGATACAGTAAAGGGATTAGAATCCACGGAAAGTCATCGGGCGTTTCAACAATTGAAGGATAGCTTTAAGTCGGCGCCGCTTTTGCAACACTTCGACTTTGCAAAATCAAGAACCATTCACGTGGACAGTTCAAAGTACGCCTTATCGGCTGTGCTTTCTCAACCAGACGCGCAAGGACGACTGCGACCAGTTTCATTTCTCTCGAAGAAATGGAGCGAGAAGGAATCCTCTTGGCAATGCCACGACCAGGAACTTGGTGCGGTAGTCCAAGCATTCGTGGAATGGCGAGCTTGGCTGATCGACTCTGCGGACCCGGTTGTCGTAATGTCAGATCACGCCAACCTAAAATACTTCATGACTAACCAACATTTGTCAGATAGACAAGCTCGCTGGGCGGCCTTCCTCACCTCCTTTAATTTCATCATCAAACACATTCCAGGAAGGTTGAATCCAGCAGACCCTGCCACTCGTCGACCCGACTTTTTGCCAGCCGACGGTTTGGAAGACCCTCAGCGCCTTCTGTTGGTTAGAACGGCTGATGGATTACGAGTCGTAGGATCGTCGTTAGACGAGGAGGACCCGAATATAGATATTGGGGAAGTAACCGTCCCTTCAAGTGATCAGTCACCTAACGAAGAACCAGCGGAGACTGAGGAGACGGATATTGACATATTCTTCAGCGTGCCGTCGACAGAATTGTGTCAACTTTTGCGAGAGGCATATGAAAAGGAACCGCCAGACCCAGAGGACGAAGACCTTTCGATGCGCGACGGGCTCTGGTGGATTAAGGACCGTATCTTTGTACCTGAGTCCCTTAGATCACACATCCTACGAGAATACCATGACTTATCCCTTTCAGGTCACCCGGGCTCACTCAAAACGTTGGAGGCGATCAATCGAACGATGACGTGGCCGGGAATCAGGAAAGATGTATTACGTTACACGAAGTCCTGTTTCTCGTGCCAACGTGCAAAACATTCAAATCAGAAGCCACCAGGGTTGTTGACATCTTTATCCGTTCCAGATCGTCCCTGGAGCACGATTGGCTTTGATTTTATCGTGAAACTCCCGGAATCAATGGGCTTCGACTCAATCTTGGTGATTGTCGATCACTTCACCAAGGGAACGCATCTCATCGCGGCAAAAGAATCATGGAACGCGGAAGAATTCGCCTTTGCATTCTTCGATCGCTTCATCAGATTACACGGTCTCCCGGACAAAATCGTTTCAGACAGAGGAACACTGTTTGTTTCAAAATTCTGGAAAGAGGTACAGCGTTTGCTACGGATCACACCGGCGCCTTCGACAGCATGGCACCCTCGAACTGATGGACAAACAGAAAGGACAAACCAGACTGTGGAGACATTTCTGCGACATTACGTCTCGGACAGACAAGATGATTGGTTCCAGCTTCTCCCAATAGCCGAGCTCGTTTTCAATAACTCAGTATCCGCATCAACGGGTTTCTCCCCTTTCTTCTCCCAATTCTCGTTCCATCCCAGAATTAATATGCTAAATAGCGGTTCAACAGTTCCAGCGGCGGACCAGTTTTTGGCGAATATCACCAGGGTTCAATTAACCTTAATGGACAACATGCGGCACGCAAAGGAGGTCCAGAAAACTTATTTCGACAAGCGCACTCGTGAAGCTCCGCAATACAAGGCGGGCGATTGGGTATGGCTACTGCGACGTAACATTGCCTCGACCCGACCCTCAGGAAAACTGGATTTCAAGCGGTTGGGCCCTTTCCGGATAGATATTCCTTTGGGCAAGGATGTGTACCGTATCATACTTCCGCCGGATCTCTCAAGGCTTCATCCAGTTTTCCATACGTCATTACTTCTACCATTCACTGACCCCAATGAATTCCCGAATCGAATAGGCTCCAAGGCACCTCGGGGCCCTTCGTCTCTGAACCCGGAATTCTGGGGCGAGAAGGAAATAGAGGCATTGCTAGGCTATAGATCTTCGACCCGGAACCGGACGGGGCACGAATATTTAGTTCGATGGAGGGGAGGTTCTTCTGCGGACGACTCCTGGGAGAAAGGCTCCAGCTTCTCCGAAACTCTCCATCCGTATCTAGAACTTTTACATGAGACATTTGGAACTGAAAACATTGTTCTTCCTCCCGACAGTGCTATCCGGATCCTCTGCTAGGTATATGGCACGCCATTTTGTCAACTTCTAGGCAAACACCGACGCAAGAAAACCCGAAAAACCCGAAATCGAGATGTTAATACTTATGGATTATGCAATATTAGTAGATTATGGATTTATGAGTATACACTTTGTCGTTGAGAAGCTTACGCGTCCTTGTCTAGAATCTTACGCGTCCACGCGTCACAATCAAATCTATAAATACCTTGTTGTCTCTCTCTCTCCCCGCCCCTTATGGGATTTATTTTGTTAACATTTTCATACAATTCTTAGAAAATACTTTCATTACACCCTGAATACCCGGAGACCCTGCTACCACATCCTCTCCGAAAAACCTGAAAATCAAAACCCTGATTCTTGACACGGGGGTAGTACACCTAGCGGGACCCCGAGAAGTACCCGAGGCCTCAGCTTCCCACCCGGCGGGTATACCCGAGAACAATGTTCGTCAGTGCTGGTGCCCGGGGAATACTCGCCGGTATCGGGTATGCCCCGCGGATAATTTTCATGACCGCAGATACCCGTAGGGGGAGCCCGCCCGCCCCCGGCGGGTGATTCACTCGGGGCTACATAGTCCACCGTAATGCACAATCATGCATTACGGTGACAGGCCTGGCAGCGGGCAAGCCAGTTTTCCTAGTACATACTTGAATATCCCCAATAAGCTCCTGAGGCTATCGATTGCAGTAGATATACTCCCGCACAGCATGGCCTCTGATATCCAGGTGATTGCATCACAAAACCAATCACTGTCAACCAACCCTGCCTCTGCCCCTCCCAGTTCAGCATCCCAGCCCAACCCAGCACAGAAGAGCTGGGTTTGGTGCCATTTCAATCTCAACCAAAAAACAAATAAAGTCCAGTGCCTTGCTCCTGACAG